>CAJHNH020003200.1:47500-78831 GCA_905116865.2 Candidula unifasciata
AGGAGAGAGAGGCAGAGATAGACACACAGAGAGACAGAGAAAGACAGAGAGACAGAAAGAGACAGAGACAGGCACAGAGAGACAGAGAGAAACAAAGAGACAGAGAGAGACATAAAGAGAGAGAGAGACACAGAGAGAGACACAGAGAGAGACAAAGAGACAGATAGAGGAACAGAGACAGAAAGAGAGACACACAGATACATAGAGAGAGAGAGACAGAAACAGAGAGAGACACAGAGAGGGACAGAAAAGAAAAGAGACATAGAGACAGAGAGAGAGAGAGAGAGAGAGACAGAGAGACAGACACAGAGAGAGACAGAAAAACTGAGAGAGACACAGAGAGACAAAGAGAGACAAAGAGACAGAGAGACAGCGAAACACAGAGAGACAAAGAGACAGAGAGACACAGAAACAGAGAGAGACAGAGGGAGACAGAGAGAAACAGAGAGACAGAGAGACACAGAGAGACAGAGACACAGAGACACAGAGAGAGACAGAGAGAAACAGAGAGAGACAGAGACACAGAGAGAGACAGAGACACAGAGAGAGACAGAGAGAGAGAGAGACAGAGAGACAGAGACACAGAGAGAGACAGAGACATAGAGAGAGGCAGAGACACAGAGAGAGACAGAGACACAGAGAGAGACAGACAGAGAGACAGAGACACAGAGAGAGACAGAGAGAGACAGAGAGACACAGAGAGAGACAAAGACACAGAGAGAGACAGAGACACAGAGACAGAGAGACATAGAGAAACAGAGAGACAGGGAGACAGAAGAAGACAGAGAGAGAGAGACAGAGAGAGAGACAGAGACACAGAGAAACAGACACAGAGAGAGACAAAGAGACAGAGAGACAAAGAGACAGAGAGAGACACAGAGAGACAAAGAAACAGAGAGAGACAAAGAGACACAGAGAGAGACAGAGATACACAGACAGAGACAGAGAAACACAGAGAGAGACAGAGACACAGAGAGAGACAGAGAAACAGAGAGAGACAGAGAGAGAGAGAGACACAGAGAGAGAGAGACAGAGAAACAGAGAGATGCTCAGAGAGAGAGAGAGAGAGTGAGTGTATATGTGTTGGTTATATGCTCCTGGATTCTACTCTTGATCTTTCTCTAGCTACACAACCACACCAGTGATCGCCCTGACCAGGAGACTGGCCGGTAAAACACAAGCCTCACCTGATCAACACATAAACCACGGCAAGGATGACGGAGAATCCACCAAACCCAACCAACAACAGGAGAGCTGCTTCGTGTTTCTCTAGAGCTGTCGGGATTACCCTGAAAGGAAACACACCTAGATTAATTATCAACTTTTCTTCTTCTTCTTCTTTCGTTCGTCTGAAAAAATTTGTCTATATCAGCAGTTTTGTCTCTTGTATAAATTTCACTGTCGTTGTTAGTTCATTCAGTGGTCCATAGAGTTTACGTTCCACTGTTGTTCTTTCTGGCCAAAAGGTTTGCTTTAATGTGTCCAAATCGGTGCAGTCCTGGAGTACATGCTCTGCTGTCTGGGGCACATTTCCATAGGTGCACATGGCTGATACACCTATCTTGAATTGTGGGTACATGTGGTTACGTAATCGGTTATTATCAACTTTAAAAAATATGACATGGATTAGAATCCTTGTGGATGCGGGTTTGGTTTTTTCCTAATTGACTCCAGACCCAGCGTCTAGTCAGCCTCAAATAGATACCTGGAAATGTCATTATAAAAAAAGTGGACAGCATAATACAGAGGTCAAAGGTGACTAAGTGCCGATTGGACTATAATGTATAAGGATACTTCCGGCCAATAATGGAGGATGGGCTTGGCAGATTGTTAGGTTTCGAAGTTATTTTTGCTTTTGACAGCGTTTTGTTAATACCACTTCCACATGTGGACGGTAGTCTACGGTTTCGCAGCCTGAACTTAGTGCTTGGTGCAGCACTGTGAGCTGTTTTTTTCCGTGGAATGCCTTTCATTTGTGCAACGGTTGGGTCGTGGTATTCAATATGGCCGGTGGGAAGTTTACGTGTGAGCTGGTGAAATACCTTATGTAATAATTCCACATAGCTATAGCCAACTTATCATGCCTGACTACTTTACAGTAAGGGTCGTTTTATTTGATTTTCACCGGCACAGGAACTGAGCAAGTCTGGTGAAACCTTGACATTGACTATGTAGGGTTAAGTAAACTGTGCCCGATTACTCTTAAGAAGACAACCAGATCCACACAAATCGCCACCGAACGAGCAAATTCACCAAGCAGTCAAACTAATCAAAACCAGTCTAACAAATTCGGCAACCAGATAAAAAACACAACACACACACACACACACACACACACACACACACACACACACACACACACACACAAGCAGCAAACGAACACACTCACCACGCAAACAGCACAACAGAAACCCGTCTAACAGATCTGGCAGCAAGTCAAACAAACAAGATCCAATATAACACACCCTGAAATGCATTTTTTTTAAAAATGACGACATAAACAAATCCCTCCCCCACCCCCCCCCCCCCCCCTTCCCCCCCCCCCCCCCACACCAATAAAAACAATAAAACTTATTTAATAAATAGGGCAACCAACTGGTAGGGGAAGGGAAAACAAGGAGAAAATGAACAAATTCACCACCCAATCAAAAAGAGCAAAAACCAGCCTAACAAATCTTGCAATTTTAAAAAAAAAAAAAGCAAACTACTAAATCCACCGATCCATCAAGGCAATTAAATCGATAAATAAACCAAGCTTCGAAGCATTTCATTCATCTGCCAATCATTAAACCAGTTCAACCTATCAATAGATTAAACACCACTCAAGCTACCAAACAACAACTGATCATCTAATCAGTAAACCAAACAATGAACTATTAAAACAAGCACACAAAAAATACCAATCAATCAGCCATGAAACCAAATGATCATCAACAAAATCTAAACAACACATGAAACTAAATGACAACAACAACCAAGCAATCAATTAGCCAATTAAAAACGTAATTAAAAAACGACTTGAGCAACTATTTACCAGCCAACCAAGCAACTATTTCACCAACCATCTAAACTTCTAATTAACTAAACGAAACAGCAATCGATCAATCGTCTAAGAAGCATCGAGAAAGTAGACAATTAATTAATTAACTACTCAAACTCTAGACACTAACCTAACCAACCAGCCTGCAAATAGACAACCGTCTAACTAGTCAACATGCAACTAGAAAACAATCTAACAAACCAGTATGAAATCAGAATACAATCTAACCAAACAATATGCAATTCAGACAACAATCTAATCAACCAACATGCAATCAGACTACAATCTAACCAACCAAAATGCAACCAGACAACAATCTAACCAACCAAAAATGCAATCAGACAACAATCTAACCAACCAAAATGCAACCAGACAACAATCTAACCAACCAAAATGCAACCAGACAACAATCTAACCAACCAAAATGCAACCAGACAACAATCTAACCAACCAAAATGCAACCAGACAACAATCTAACTAACCATTATGCAACCAGACAACAATCTAACCAACCAAGAATCCGTCAAAAAGTCAACAATCAACCTGACAAACAACTTTCAAACCACCTCCCAACCAGATAACATTATAATAAGCCAACCTGCAAACAAACAACAATCTAACCAAACAAGAATCCATCAAATAACCAACAATCCACCGGACAAGCAACTAACCAACCAACAATGCACCAGACAACCAACTTATCAAGCAACAACCCAACAAACAAACAACTGACCAATAACAATCCCCCAAACAAACAAGAAACCAACCAGCGAGCCAAAAAAAAAAAACAAGATACCAACAACAAAACCTAACCACGAAATGTCTTATTGTTTCTCCTGTCGTCTGTGCAATAATTTCCTGTTCTAACAAGCACCTGTTACCGCAAAAATCTGCATAAACAAAACAGCAGACACGTTTGAGTGAAACATTTCAAACAGGATGTGTATATCTACTAATCAGGACACGGCCATGCAATCTAAGAGTTTTTAGTCACAGTTGGGAAAAACAATTCATCGTCATCATCATCGGGCTGTGTATTCACGAGCCCCGTTAGCGCAGTCGATAAGAGGCTCGCTTTCAAATCCAGCTGCGATTCGCTGCAGCCAGGGTCTGTGTTCGAAACCGGGCGTTTCCCGGGGTTCACCCAGCCTTTAGGAAATGGGTACCAGAGTTGACACTATGATGAATGGAGTAATGTCACTCTAGCTACGGAGTTACGTGCGGACGACGACACAGGCGGAGAGTTTCTTAATAGCTGTCCGTACTGGTGGCAGAGCACTTATGGTTTATAACCGTGTGCAATGACGCTGGTTCACATCTCCCGACTTTACCTTTTCTTTTACTTTATAGTGTCGACAAAATGTTAAAGACGCACAAAGCATGCCGTTAAAGGCCACAAATTAAAGATTTTCCTACGAAGCTACAGCGCAACTGCTTGAGCGTCAATGAACCAACAGCCTGCATTCATGTAACCTGAATCAATTTGCAAGCAAAATTCAAGTCCTAGAACAAAACTTAAGTCCAGAAGTGGACGAACATTGCGAACTTTTCGTCAGAGTCTGCAGCTTGTGAACCCTAAGAATAAGAAGGCAGTCGAAGTCCCAGTTTTAGTTCTGGCGTCCTTTGAAGCCGCGGTGGATTCTGGGAGAAAAGATCCAGATTCCTCTAAACACGCATGTCGCAAAAGGCGACAAATTAGATGTTTTCTAAAGTTTGGTGTGCTAGTTCAAAAGACGCAGATATCGCAGTTTAGCTGTAAACCACCATATGGTGTGCCAGCACCTCTGTTAAATGTAAACACAGAGGAACGAACGAACGAACGAACGAACGAACGAACAAACTTTATTTTCAAAAGTTTACAAATTGGGCACGCAGGCACGTCTGACATTCGGCCCTTCTAAGCACTCGTTTTTTAGAGTACCAATGCCTGTTATCTAAAATGCATGTTATAGATATAGAATAAAAATATACATTATAGAATATAATACATACATCATGTGTACACAATCTTACACACTCACACACACACACACACACACACACACACACATATATATATATATATATATATATATATATATATATATATATATATATATATATATATATATATATATATATATGCTCTCACATTCTCATACATGCACACTCATATACAGACATACCTAACACATACATACATACATATATACATCTACATATATACACAAACAGAAAAGATACACACATATATATATGGACATATATGCACACACACATTCCATACATACACACCTACACATGCATGCATGCATACACACACATACAATCACATGTACAGACACCCACAACCACACATTTACACTCACATGTAAACATACATACACACATATACATACACACATCAATACATAAACCTACATCTTTACACACATACATGCATACATACCTAAATACACACACATACACCCACATCTTATACATCTACAAATGCATACACACATCCACAAACATACATACATACACACACCCACATACATGCCGACACACATTACATACATACCTACACATG
Organism: Candidula unifasciata; assembly: GCA_905116865.2. Classification (NCBI taxonomy): domain Eukaryota; kingdom Metazoa; phylum Mollusca; class Gastropoda; order Stylommatophora; family Geomitridae; genus Candidula; species Candidula unifasciata. The sequence goes on from CAJHNH020003200.1 coordinate 53,092, forward strand.
CATGCATACACTCATATACAGTCACACATACTTACAACATATATACATAAATACACACACATACAAACTTAAATATACATCCATAAATACACATACATACAAACTTAAATATACATTCATATATCCGCATGCATGCACACACACACACACACACACACACACACACACACAATTACACACACACCCAGATAATACATACATATATACACACATATAGATACTTTTATACATACATATACATACATAATACACACCCACATACTTACATACACGCATACTTGCATACATTCATAAATACACACACATCCATATACATACACAGCTACATATACCGACAAACATCCATATACATGTATGAATATACATACACCCATAGACTTACACAGATACATTTACATAGAAACATTCTCATACATATACAGACATACATAATACATGCACCTACATACATATATGCACACATAAATACATCCACATGTGAGAAGAGCAAGGTGGTCGAGGCTCGAATGACAAATAATTGTTATCTCAACAATGACCATTTCGTTTGCTTTTCTGTCAGTACATGATGTCAGAAACAACCACTGCTACCTGGTCTGTCTGCTTATCATTACGTGTATAAAACTTTTAATATTTAGTTATCTTTTACATAACGTCACGCCCGGCTCTCTAGCGTAGTTGGCTAAACCGGATTGCGCGGTGACCGGGTGACGAACTCCTTGTGGTCCGAGTTCACTCCCGGGGGTAGGCAGAAAAGCCACATTTCTCCCAGATTTACGGTATTCACAATGGAATCAAGGCCGAAAGGTTGTGATACCCATAATACCGAGTCTAAGGGTTAACTCATGGCTTCTGGATACTAAAACAAACATAACGTCACAGACACCAGAATACATAGACTATTGTTTAGTTTTACATGTTATTTTGCGTTAAGTAGATTACTATTGGTCAGTAGAAGTTTTTGAGCTAACATGCTATATAAAGGTTTTCAAAATACTATGGGTCAAGAAAAAGAGAAAAACTGACGTCCTAAAAGATCTGAACATGAAGGATAATTAACTGATAAACAGCATCTGGTCTTGGAAACTGATATAGTGTGGTCATATCAAGCGCCACAGAGGACTGGAAAGAGGGGCAGGGGTCAACCAGCACAAACGTGGGCACAGATATTAGTGATGCCTTGGGTAGAAAAGTGCAGGAAGCGGTAGGGCTGGCGACAGACCGTGTTGCTTTCTTGCAAGTCCTGATGAGAGTGACGTTCTGAAAGGGACGCGCTACACGATGATGAGTTTGCTTGTGGCTCAGACATTGCGAACGCGATATGTAATTCTGAGATACTCGGTTCTATCCCAGCTACCGGCGGTTTGAAAGCGAATCGCTTCATGCTGATTTTGAGAGTAGTTTTGAGAGTCGACTGTTAAATGAGCGATGGCAAACTACTAAACGTAGAATTGCCTGGTGAAATCATAAAACGCCAACAAATGCTGGGGTTGGTCCTGTAAATATCTTGTAAACGATGATCAGCTGACTAATTAGTCAATGCTTGTAAACGTAGTTTTATCGACATCAACGCAATTTGTTTACAACTAAATCCCATGTGTTTAACCTCGAACCCCTGTATGTCGGGATTGTGAATCTTCTTTCACAACCTCTGTGTGTCGAGATTTTGAAACTTCTTTCATAACACCCAAACTACTAACGCATGTATGTTCTACTAGAGACATTTAGAAAGTAACGCCCAGAATTTCTTTTTTTTTTTTTTCTTGACGAATAATGAGGTCAGAAATACGAAATCGTCAACAATGTGTCAATTCATTCAGCTGCATCGGTCTGCTAAAACAGAGGACGAGGACAGTGTGCCTAACAACTGGCGAAAAGTTCATTAGGCTTTTACATATTCGTCTTGTTTTGTCAAGGTACCCGGGTTCGATCCTCAGTGTCAAAAACAAAATCCTAACCCCAATAGACTGGACTTGCCATCTCTTCGTCATTATCAATCAACGGTTGCTTTGCAGAATGTGGCTGTCATCAGGGCTGAAAGTATCTCTAATATCTCTCTGTCTATACTAAATTCTCCAGCCCTATGTGCTTTCATAGCCAATGCATCTTCATTGCCTTGTATCCCCATTTTTGCATAAGTCGGTCTCTAATCCTTTTTCCGGAAACAGTACCATCCATCGCTTTTTCCCCCCGGCCACCGTAACCTTTAACATGGCCATGATATTATCTCTTCCTTACATAGCGTTGATGACCTGCCTGGCTTGGGGCTATCCCCGTTGCATCTTTGAGATTTTTTGTTGTTGTTGTTGTTGTTGTTGGTTTCTTGGGATATACATGTATAATGTGATATTCTCCCCCTTGCTTTTCTTCGCGTTCCCAGACTGTAAACTTCATAGAAATTTCTTGTTGTTTCTATCAATTTGATCAATTTTTCTATTGGTGAGAACTTTTCATTACCTGTGTTGTTGTTTTTTGTAATTGATCCACTTGGCTGATCATATTTACCCACTAATTTCCTTGTAGTGCTGTAAAGGTTTCTGATGTTTCTATTTGTTTCCGTTGTCTCCGTTTCTGGTGCTAGATCTTCTAAGAATTTCTTCTTATCTGCCCTTTTTTGCCTTCTAACTTCCTTTTTAGCTTTCTGTGTATTATTTTTCAATTATCAATAGCGTAAGCAGTTCTAGTGTCATCTCTTACGACATGTCTCGAGGGTAGTGTTACTGTTACTTGCCTTTTTCATGATGGTTACGGTATAGCCGGACGAGCTCTTCACAAATACTGACGCATGTCTACTTACGCTGCTGATGTTCTATTTGAATAGAGACTACGATTGAAGCACTGAAACGTGGCAGCTTGAGTCCAAGGCAGAAGTAATATCACTGCTACAGGCCACAGAGAATGCATAATTATCTGCAAAATAATGACAATAATGATAATAATAACAATAATGGTAGTAATAGTAGTAGTAGTAGTGGTAGTAGCAGCTGCAGCAGCAGCAGCAAAAGCAAAAGCAACAGCAGCAGCAGCAGCAGCAGTAGTAGTAGTAGTAGTAGTAGTAGTAGAAGTAGTAGTAGTAGTAGTAGTAGTAGTGGTAGTAGTAGTTGTAGTAGTAGTAGTAGTAGTAGTAGTAGTAGTAGTAGTAGTAGTAGTAGTAGTAGTAGTAGTAGTAGTAGTAGTAGTAGTAGTAGTAGTAGTAGTAGTAGTAGTAGTAGAATTTGATTTGATTTAATTCAAGAACCGACATCACAGCACTAGGGGCATCCCCATAAGCGCTCCGTCCTCGTCTCCAGCAGCCTGCGAAGAGTTCCGATACTAATGGTGCCAGTAACATTCTGATTAAACGTCCGTCTTGCCTTTCCTCTGAGCCTCGAGCATCTGCCAGAACCTCTCGTCACCCCCCCCCCCCCCTTCCCCCCGACTGCGGTGATCCATCTGCTCATCCGAACTGTACAAGCTCTTCCACAATGCACTAACCATGTCGGCCTTATCATGCATCAGTATTCCACCAAGTTGTGCAGAGCCAGCCAGCCTGTCCACTTGAATTTTAGTAATACAGTGAGATGGTATTTTTGCTACGGGACACCAGTAGCACACATATATTTTCTTGTAGGGAGTCGGCAGTCCGAAACCCAAGTTCAAGGTGTCTCCTTCGTGAAGGTAATCGGCTAATTTGCTACCGCAGCGACAATATAATACCAAATTTCACAAAACCTGTTGCAAATTCAGCATATCGTCTTGTCCATGTCCGAGAGTCCGATAAATTGCAGCAGGGGAAGTTCTTGGCCTGGAGTCATGACCAAGATCGGCCTACCTTCCGAGATTGTCTAAGAAGTAACGGGCCGAAACAATCGTCGACGAGGGATCGTTCTACAGATAATCGGTGGACCCCTGGTGTGCATGCTCCACCGTGGAGTTCTAATGGGCAAATTCTTGTTTCGACCAGCCGGGGAGGGGGAGGAGATGGGGGGGGGGGGGGAAGGGGGTTCAGTAAACGATATTAACGAATTCATTATTACGATTTCATCTCATTAAGCTCGGTCTCTTTCCTCCTTGAGGCTCCCTTCCCACTCAGAACCTCCCACAAATCACAAGCTCAACAGTCCCCGCGACATCCTGCTAAGATCTTGGAAACATCGACAGCCGCACACTGAACGTGTTAGTCAGAAATGAAATTGTGGCATATTATGATGTTGCGATTTTATGACACCTTTATTAATAGTTTCTGGTATTTGTGGCTCATGGTATACGAATAGAGATTCACAACTGCTATGTCCTGCTGTGTTATACGAGGACATAAGAGTGCATGGGCATCACGCTCTTTAGGCAGAACGGTTCAGGAAGCCAGCGGTGTCTTCTCCATGAACACCACCACCAGCATGACGATGGAGGTGATGGTGGTGACCCAAGCTTTCATGTGGCTGGGATCACAGGACTATTCCCGCCTGTCTGTGCTGAGTAATTCTTTGAGTATGATCCGGCGGGTCGAGGCAGGCTGGTTACGCAGACAGTGGCTTCAGTCATTGTAAAATTCTCCTGTGTGTGCAGTTACTTTCATATTCGTCCCAGGTCATGCAGGCGTTGTTGGTAATAAGAGAGCTGATAGACTGGCAGGTACTGCAAAAATTGAAGATGGCCGGCCCATGGATCACGCAGACACTGTCAATGCCCTTAGAGAGATAGGACGTTCTGAGGATTTCGGAAGCAACGTGTCCACATCACTTCTAAGAATACGCGATTTGGAAGTAAAGATCAGCACAGCCAAGCATGAGAAACACACCGGACGCACATGAAGTAATGTTAACCAACATAGGACTGGTACTATTAACCGTACGACGCTGATGAATATGTTAAGAGGGGAATCTGAGGGCCTATGGATGTGGACGGAGTGCTGTGAAGATAAATCTCATAACTCAAGCTGCAGGCATTTGACAGCACAAAACTGTAGTTGATTTCAACAAAGTATGCGTATCGATCGTACTCATAGAGACAGCGACATCATTATCATGTGGTAGTCTCTTTGCCTCCTCTACCATCATTCCTGCCTATGTAAACTTGCACGCAAAAAAATGTCCTTGGTATTCGTTGTCCACCTTCATCGTCCGTTCATCGTGACTGCATACATCTCAATATGGGACACACATCTGTGTTTTTTTAAAGCCCTTATCCTCAGTGGACTTCAGATTACTTCCTATCCGTCGTGGGAGCCCTAATATAACCTTACGGTTGAACAAGATTTCTGGGACCTATGCCTGGTGGATTTTCATCCAAATGCTTCTACTTTGTATCCCGGGTGTTACTCACTGGTTGTGTGGTCCTGGTGAGGTTGAACATCACTCACCCACAGCATAGCTCCGGCCCACACATCCGACTTCTTCAGACATGAATTATCCGGTTTATCCTTTCCAGCACCGTGGTGCTAATCAACTGAACCTCTTCTCTTGGAACTATACGTTTAGTTGCTGTTCTCTCTGAACTATTACAGAGTTCAATATGGCTCAAGTATTTTAGTGTCCGAGGCATTTTTTTTTCTGTCTGGTTTTCGGATTCTGAAGAATGTCAGTATTTTTCTTTTTCTTTTTTAGTCTTTGCCAGCAGAGCCTGAACATGGGTGCTTAGGCCCTCCCTCCCTCCCTCATAGAACATTAGTGAGTGCGCTAAGCGACTCCATCCACTCACACCCACCCACACACACACACACACAAACACATACACACACACAAACACTCACTTTGTATTAAACTACCTTTTTTTTCAAATATATCTGTATGCATTTCAATTGTGTTTTAGGTTATTTCCTTTATTGCTTTTTTATTGTGTGTGTGTGAGTGTGTATGTGTGTGTATGTGCGTGTGTGTATTGTGTGTGTTAAACGAGTTTTAGGCCCCGACAATTTGCTAGACCTCCTATATCCCCACTTTGTGTCACCGCCTCTAGTTTAGGGCCCTGTAACACTCCTTCTGTAACAACAGTGAAGTTCTGTTTTTCTTTTTTTTTTTTCCAGTGACTGCGAAATAGCCGGTGCAAGTGGCGATTGTTAAGCGTATATTGCATCGGAGTAAAAAGTCATGAAGGAGCGGATCATATACATGCAGGAAGACGCATGGAACAAGCAGCTATCATCAATATTATTAGGGCTGCACTGGCAGATAGTAACGAATCTCTAACGTTAGTACGACTGCGTGATCTCATAGTGAAGAATGGTGAAGCACGACGCTGCCGCCTTTGAGGTCAAGATAGAACAAATTGTAATCACCTGCTCACGGGAACAGTTAGTATAGGTAATTTTGAGGCGGGGGTGAGGGGGTGGCTGTTGTATCGGAGGCTTTAGCATGTATGGGATTGCTCGACTGATAATATAGTAGAACGGAACGTTTGTACCCGGACAAAATTGCAGTTTACACCGGGCTGATGTACCCGTTCCCGTTGTCCTAATTAAATTCTTTCCAAAGTTGAACTAGGTATCTGACATCTGTCCTGATGGCCTGCTATTGAGATCGATAATTTTGATTAATCGCGGGGTAAGTAAACTTTCAGGTAGCATCACATGGAACACAATCCGCTCTATCGATCGGTCACTGTGAAACCACCACCAGAAAACATATTCGCATGTTAGTTTCCGAAACGGATATGCAACCGATGTGTTTACAACTAATATTCAATCACTTAACCATATACACATATTTACTTACTCCAGTGTTATTTCTATGCTTCTAACATCTCAAGCAACATCCTTGTAGTGACACAATTACAGTTACACATACCTTGAAATCCTATCCTTTTGTGAATAGAGAAGAAGCGACATTCGAGACGAAGCACTAGTTAAGGCAAAACGTATGTACAGTTGCGTGTCAGGGGCGCTCAGTTTATCAATGGAGCGGGTGGGTAGCGGGGAAGAGGGGGGGCGGTGGGAGGGGGGGCGGTAATCGTTCCGTGGCGTAATAGCAGACGTTCCTGTGGTAACCGAAGGAGTAGCCAAGGTAATATACAGCAATTCTTTCTTCTTTTTCGAGTTCTTCTCTTCTTCTTCTGGCTTCCTTGTTGAGGAGCGGAGGAGGAGGATGAGGCGGAGGAGGAGGAGGCGGAGGAGGAGGCGGATGAGGAGTCGGAGGAGGAGGATCTTTGGTGGGGAGGGGAGGGGAGGGACTATTGAGGCGGAGGAGAGAGGAGGAGGAGGAGGAGGAGGAGGAGGAGAGAGGAGGGGATTTAGTCTTCTGGAGGAGGAGGAGGAGGAGGCGAGGAGGAGGAGGAGTGGAGTAATGTCTCTGAAGGAGGAGTGAGTAGGAGGAGGTAGGTCTTCTTCAGGAAGGAGGAATGGAGGAGGAGTAGTATGAGGCGGAGGCAGGAGGATGAGGAGGAGGAGGAGATGGATGGAGGAGGGGCGGAGGAGGAGGAAGGAGAGATAGGAGGGTTCGGAGGAGGAGGTCTGAGGAGGAGGATGATTGGAGGAGGATTCTGGGGAGGGTAGAGTGGGAGGAGGAGGAGGAGGAGGAGGCGGAGGAGAGGAGGAGGAGGAGAGAGGAGGCTGAGGAGGAGGAGGAGGAGAGGCGGCTTCTGATGATTAGTAGGAGGAAGTAGAGGAGGAGGATTGTATCTTGGAGGAGGAGGATGAGGATTCCTTCTTCTTCTTCTTCTCTTCTTCTTCATGCTTCTTCTTCTTCTTCTTCTTCTTTCTTCTTCTGCTCTTCTTCTTCTTCTTCTTCTTCTTCTGGATTCTTGCTTCTTCCTTCTTCTTCTTCTTTCTTCTTCTTCTTCTTCTTCTTCTTCTTATTCTTCTTCTTCTTCTTCTCTCTTCTTTCTTCTTCTTCTTCTTCTTCTTCTTCTTCTTCTTCTTCTTCTTCTTCTTCTTCTTCTTCTTCTTCTTCTTCTTCTTCTTCTTCTTCTTCTTCTTCTTCTTCTTCTTCTTCTTCTTCTTCTTCTTCTTCTTCTTCTTTCTTCTTCTTCTTTTCTTCTTCTTTTTCTTTTTCTTCTTCTTTTTCTTATTCTTCGTTTAGGTCTTAGTGACGAATTTGTTGAGCCGTTTGCCTCGCGCTTTGAAGATCGGGCGTTTGTTTCCGATGTATCCTTCTTCGATTCAGTAGTAGAATCCTTACTGAAATCTTTGGGAGTGGTGGCTGAAGCAACGATCTTGGTGCTTGATGAGCTAGTTGTTCTGAAGATAGAGACCGAGCCAGTTGTGATCCAACCAGGTGTCATGAAGCTGCCTCACGCGAACTTTTAAATATATTGAAATCTTCATCTGCATCAACATTTGCTATGCATCCTATCTACCATGAATCACAAACAGGAGGATTTGCTTGGGGTTTTTCCTGGTGGTCCATTGTTTGTCGTGCATGGTATTTCCTATAGATCACATTTCTTCTTTTTTAATGTGAAAATCTAGACATTTCTGTAAACGTGCTCTGTAGTTTGCTTTCTGTGCACCGACAAATGTGGCAGAATCAGCGAAATTCTTTACTAGCTTCTCACGTTTAAATAACTATTCACCATCAATATAAGATGGCATCACCGTTGTAAAGATTGACTGAAAGGATGTTCAGAAGGTTGCATTGGAACTTGTACATTATATCAAGGTATATACTGGGGTATGTTGTATAGTTGTATATTTAATGTCATCGAACTTTTTGCCTTCATACATCCCGTAATTACAGTGTTTATGTTGACTGTCTCTTTTCCTAGAACAAAAATGGAAGAAGGAGGGAACAAGAAGAAGAAGACGATAAAGCAATGAAAGAGCCGGTAGAGTTTGGTAGTGGAAGCGTGATGGGTCCGTAACCCAGAGATACGCGGACTGAAATCACAGTTTATTAATTATTGGCGATCTGCATGGCGAACCGATCAAGACGTTTACCTCGCGCTTTGAAAATTATAGGTTCCTTTCTTACTATTTTCCTTCTCACTGCCAATGGTTTTTCACGTGAGAAGTACACAGGTTCTATGAAGGCTTTGGCACAACACAAGTCTTCCAGTATTTTGTGGTATCTGCCAACTGATTGCATCGTTAGGTTTGTGACTGCAAAGTTTTACGATTCCTCGAAATCGTCGCTGGAGTTACGGAGTTTGCGCAGTTGGCTGTTCTCTGGAAATAGACCGAACCATGTGGAGTCAAACCTGATGCAATGAAGTCGAACCTCTCGATTTTAATTCTTCTTAATACGGGGATGTTTCTGATGTCCCTGGGGCCGTCGTTGGCTCTTTGGAGTTCATGTCTTGTGTGACGATATCGACAGATGAGCAGCCGCTCTGCAGAGAGAGAGTGAGCCCTGTGGGCTTAAACACTGTGTAGAGTCAAGTAAGCCACCATACCACCAAACACTGTGTAGAGTCAAGTAAGCCATCATACCACCAAACACTGTGTAGAGTCAAGTAAGCCATCATACCACCAAACACTCCTTTGTTCTAAATCACAATGAATTTTTATCTAGCAAAATTATTAGTCTCTACCGACAGTAATCTTGCGTGAAAGCTTCTGGTTGTTTGCCAAGTCTGGACTTTAGTCTTGCTGCAGATCTGTGATTTTGTGTGCACCTCCGTTTAGCAGGGCTAGCTTCTGTTGGTTCCTCGCCTTTCAGTAGATGCACTCCGATTTCAAAGGAATTTGACCAAATTAGTCGCATTTTACGACATGTTTAAAAGCGGGCAGTAGATCTACCTCTCTCTCTCTCTCTCTCTCTCTCTCTCTCTCTCTCTCTCTCTCTCTCTCTCTCTCTCTCTCTCTCTCTCTCTCTTTCCTCCCCCACTCCCCTACAGGGGTGTCCAGGAACCCAGACAAGATACTGTTTGTGGACTGTTTTGTTAAATTTTCCGCTCTAGTAAGATGATGTCCTATCGCATTTATTCTCTTCTGGATCCAAGTGACATTAATTTCACAAACGTCGATTTTTACTTTCCTTTAGCGTTTGTGCGGTGCTTTGTGTTCCAATTCTCAAATTTGTCACGGAAAATATGTCAGTATCGCTTTTCTCTCCTTGACTGACATAATATTTACTTTTCTAAACCCCGACTGTTTACCTTAGTGTTTGTGAAATGTTCCATGTTTCTAACTCCCAAATGTTGCCACGTGGAAGCTGCAAGCTCTTAAAATGTTTCCACTGTTTTTATTCTAGTTCGTTCTAAGTGCTATTTAACCTCTACATAGTTATTATCATCCTTCTTCTAATATCATGTCAACATGTCTCATTGTTGTTAGTTACACAGCCATAACATTCTTCATCTTTGAGGTCACCGGCTGCAAGCTCCTGTGGAAAGTTCCTGTGAAAAATGGGTTGTTCGCCCACTTCTGAACTTTGGTCTAGTTCCATGACTTGAGTCTGTTTTTCTCTTCTCTTCTATACAATAGCCAAATATTTTAATTTGGTATCTTTAAGTGGGGGCAGGTAATATTTTCAGTGTAATGTCGTTTTTCTGCTTTCCTGAAACCCTACCGCAAAATGGCTAAGCCATTTCCCTCACGTTCTGAGGTCGTAGGTTCGTTTCACGGCTTAGCCGTTCAATTTACGGGTGCATTTTTACGGAGATCCACGGGGATCGTCGCCGGAGCTACGGAGTTCGTGCTCCATGAGGTGCTCCCGAAAGGCGGCAATATGGGATAAAACCCGGTGCAATGAAGTCGATCCTCTCGACTTTAACCTTTAACCTTTAGTTACAAAGAGAGTGTCTATATATGATCAGGGAAGCCAGCTAACCCCCTTATAAATTTCCCACGGGTGAGAGCTCAGACGTCTAATAAATACTGTGCCCCCCCGTCAGTCCCCTTGATTAGGCCCCTGTCCCGGCGCCTATGACGAAGTGAACTATGCAGCTGATTATAATCAAGAATAGACCTTGGGCACTTGGAGCCAGCTCATAAACTCTCGGTCTCTCCTAGCAGAAGTCAAAAGATGTAAACTGTCCATGCAACATCCGTTTACATGCTCAGTTGCTTCAACAAACACTGGCATTCGCAAACACAAATCAAGCCGATTATGGTAATTTGTTTGAATCAGAGTACGCCAGTTTTTGTGTACCGTCTCTTCTGTAGGCTCAACAACCTATGACGTCGAAAAAGTTTTGTGGAAAACTTTTTCCAAAGGTGCCGGAACGTTTAGGGAATTACCGTTAACGCCACCCCCTCTCTAGATAATATGTAGGGTGACTGCATATGCCCACCCCTACCCCCCACAGGTGTACAGAAGTAATCCATTTTTTAAAATATTTCTTTCTACAACTTTCCATGGCTCCATTGCAGAAAAAGGGGTAGGAGGGGGGGGGGGGGGCAATTATAAAACCATGCCTGCTTACCTGCTCAACAACATGTCGTAAAAGTCCACTACTAGGTTTTCCTTTGACGTAGGAGTGTGTCTAGGTAAGAGGGGAAACAACCAACAGTCTGCATGTATACAAATGAACCAGATCTTTAAAATCGATGTCTACGCAAAACCTAGGTCATCTAACAAGACTTGAGTCCAGAAGTGGACGAACGACCAGAACTTTCCTCCGGTGTTGACAGATGATAAATGCGAAGAAGAAGAAAAAGAAGAAGAAGAAGAAGAAGAATTGGAAATTTTACATTATTTAAACCATTTCATTACACACGTAGTGGGTCAAAATCGCTCACTCATATTCCCCAAAATTAACCCACCCACACAAAATAGCCATGCACCTACTCTGACTGTAATTATTATTGATGTTTGAGTTCATAAGCACCCCTTTCTTTGTTCCCAGTGTGGCGACGCCGCTGACCTCTTTCGAGTTCTGCAGACTATGCGCAAGGGGAACTAATTGCTTATTATGTTCAGTGTGCCGGTGACATGCCCTTGAAAAACATGTTTTATTATAAGAACGAAGTCCGCTGACAAGGGGAGGTTGTGGCGCCCGCAGAGCGTCTCCACTTAAGTGAGATGATGAATTCAAGAAACGCAAACATGGTCTGTCATAAAATCCAGTCACACACATCCATCATCATCAACATCATCATTATGTGCCATTCCTGCACTGGCGGTTGCCGATAACGGGCATTCACAGTGACTCTTGTACCCGTAATCAGTCACACAGAAGAGTTATTGCCCATATCAAAAGGACGCAACCTACATTTGTGCTGTTGTTGATTGCATTGTTATCTTCTGCTGGTTCGTGTTTGTTGATTGTAAGCTACCACAATAGTGGATTGAAATCTGCATCGACACGGACCACGCCCAACCCCCACCCCCCACCCCGCACCCGCCTTTTTTTCAAATTTGGCCTTGACTCCCAACCCGACCATGCCTAAAATTAATGCTAGGAAATGTCCAAAGAAGTCAAGGCGGCCGGCGTGGTGTTGACCACATTTCTCAACGAATGATGATCGGCCTATACATAATTTACTTCTAGCATCATATTTCCGGAGCTACGTTGGTGTAGCTAACAGACGCTCCGGTTGCCGACTCGAAGCACTTGAGTTCGAATCTGCATCCCACTTTTTTATTCCCTCACACATGATCTTGGCGCTCAGGTCGACCAAGTCTAAAAGGGATACCATGCAAAATCCTGGGAGACGTCATGTTGGCAACATCAGTGCCGATTTTTCTATTCAAAAAAGATTAGTTTAGTTCTTTACACTCACTAGTTCCTTACACTCACTAGTTCCTTACACCCACTAGTTCGTTACACCCACTAGTTCCTTACACCCACTAGTTCCTTACACTCACTAGTTCATTATAGGGTTGTACCGAAAATTCGCTTCGTATTCGCTTCCGAGCCGAATAGTGGACCTAATAACTATTCGGTATTCGGCCCGAATAGTTGCGGTCGGGCCGAATACGAATAGTGGTTACCTTACTCCCGTTTCTGCATACACTATGATGGACTGAAATAACTCTCTCATTAATACAAAAGTTGCTGTTGCCTAAGTCTGTCGTAGCGGGGGAAACTGTCACACGATTGCATAGTACAAACTGCATAAAATGCGAACAGCAGTGTGTGTGCGTGTGTGTGAGTGTGTGTCTGTGTGTGTGAGAGAAAGAGACGGAGAGAGAGAGAGAGAGAGAGAGAGAGAGAGAGAGAGAGAGAGAGAGAGAGAGAGAGAGAGATCACACATTTTTCGTCTTTGCCCAAATCAAATTTGAAGATATTGCTAACGAGAATACGAAGGTGCTTTTAAATTACATCGAACAAACGGACGATCGAACGATGGTTTTGAAAGAGGCGGGAGCCCGAAGACAACTAATCACATACATCAGAAGGAAACAGTCGTAATTTTTCGGCCATGTTTCGAGAAGAGGGAAAATGGAACATTTGGTGACCACTAGAAAGATTTGTGGAAGGAGGAATAGAGGAAGACAACTAGAAAAGATGCTTGACAGTCTTGTTGCATGGCATGGAGGTGTGTCGGCACACGAACTGATACATGCTGCAGGAGATAGCAGATTGTGGAGAGGCATGATCGCCTACGCAAGTCGGCAAGGCACCTGATAATAACAATACGCTATTCGTATTCGTATTCGGCCGAATAGTTGGTCCCACTATTCGTATTCGGCCGAATAGTGAAAATCACTATTCGGTACAGCACTAGTTCCTTGCAACCTCTAGTTTCTTACACCCACTAGTTCCCTTACACCCGCTAGCTCCCTCACACCCAATAGTTCCTTACATCCACTAGTTCCCATACACCCACTAGTTCCTTATACCCACTAGTTCCTTACACCCACTAGTTCCTTTTTTCTTACACCCACTAGTTTCTTACACCCACTAGTTCCCTTACACCTACTAGTTCCTTACACCCACTAGTTCCTTGCACCTACTAATTCACTTACAACCACTAGTTCCCTTACACCCACTAGTTCCCTCACACCCACTAGTTCCCTTACACCCACTAGTTCCTTTACACCCACTAGTTCCTTACACCCACTAGTTCCAAACACCCACTAGTTTGTTACACCCACTAGTTCCTTACACCCACTGCTCCTCTGGCATAACAATGATAGTTTATTTACTTTATATTATCTGCATTGAACTCTCAGTTAAACATGTTTTAACTAGAGTTGAAAGGCGGACAATACAATGGTACGGATAAGATCCTACCTCCTCTAAAACAAAACAGTACTACAAGGCTCAGCTAAGGTTAACGAGGAGAAGAAGCAGACAAAGAAAGACCTGAATACTGAACCTGACTGACTGGACAGGCCCCAGCCATGCAACTGTGAGGTTCATGGCATCTGGACGTCAGATGTGGGGAGGGGGGGGGAGATGGTCAGTCAGTCGACTGCTACTGGTTGCTCATCAACACGTAGTGCCACATGACGATGATGATGATGATGATGATGGGGAATTACAACTTGTTAGGAGGTTGGTCGAGGGAACTGAGTTTTGCCCCGCTGGGTTAGCGTCTGGAATACGACTCTTTGAGTCACAGGGGTTTTCTTATAGCAGCAGGTAAATAAGCTGAACAGGCAGACGTGAAATTAACACCTGTGAAATGAGATGCATCAGAAAAGCCGCCAACCTAATCATCCGAGACAAAGTTAGAAATGATATTAGCACCTTGACTATGTGAATTCACAACACCAAGCAGCAAATTCACTGAAAAACAGAAGATCAAAAGGTTAAATCGTTTAGTAAGAATACAGCCAGAACAACAACCAAGGCAGTCGCTACATACGAAAAGATCTGAAGTGCAAGAAGCAAGAGGCCGCCCTAGAAGAAAATGGATTGATGACATTAAACAGATTTTTCTTCGACATGGAATGACAATATCCATTGCTGCCCATCGAGCAATGGATCGCCTCCCCACAACGCTCAGAGACAGAAGTGGAAAATGATGATGATGATGATGACGATAATTATGATGAATAAGATGATCATTAACTTTCTAATCTGGGGTTCATCAAAAATTGGAAAGATTGTCTATGCTCAACGCCTGAAACTTTCTGCATTCGAAACATGTACCATCTTTTGTAGCTTCGTCAAGTCAAACTTTATATGTAAGGATGGCAATGTAAGTTTTTTTTTTTACGGTCAATGAGAAGCTTGTATATATATATTGTATATATATATATATATTATATATATATATATATATATATATATATATATATATATATATATATATATATATATATATATATATACACACATTAAATCTAAGTTTAAATTCTTTCCTCAGTGTTTCCCTTTGTACAGAGTGTATCTTTTGCCTTGCAATCCCACACAATTAGAAGCGAAGCATGAATATTTGTATGCTATTTCCTCTGATGGCCAAGCAAGAAGTTCAACAGTTTAAGATCTACACAAAAACATCCAGATATGTTGTAAATACTGAATTTCTTTCCAAGAACTGTGCTGATTGTAGCATACTCCTCCTTCACTGTAGCATAATGGGCAATTGGAATTGAGCAAGGCTTCTTAGCATTGTGTAAGAGAAACACTTTCAAATTGCTGTCGGTGAAAAATCGTCCCTAGGAAACCATTCCTATATTATTACAAAAAACAAAGTTATTTTTTTTTTAAACAAAGAATGGACGTAAACCTTTCTCTCTGTTGCAAGTCAGTAGCCCCCCCCCCCCCCCTTTCCACCTGGTGTACAAGTCGACCTGGTGTATAGGTCGATCTTGTCAACATGTCGACCTGGTGTACAAGTCGACGTGGTGTACAAGTCGACCTGGTCAACAAGTCGACATGGTGTACAAGTCAACCTGGTGTACAAATAAACCTGGCGTACAAGTCCGATCTCACTGTGTTTAGTTACATTTTTGAACTGGCGCTATACCTACCCAAAGCACCTTATAAGTTAAAAAAAATATAAGCCTCTAGTTTTTAATATAATATTTTAAGTTTGAAAACTCGACTAATAAATGATGTCGATTTACAGTAGTTCAATTAATTAGGTTAAAAAAAAGTAAAGGACCCTTTCCACGCCTTCAAGCGTATAGGGCTAGACCTATATTTTTAAAGACCAGTCGGCACAAGATGGGTGATGTGTTCAGCATCAAATGGGCCGCCTTTATTTTCCCGGGACTGCACATGGTACCCACTCAAGGCTGGGTCGACCTGGGAGCTAAGGTCATTTTTGAAAAAAGTCTGGCTCCGCCAGGGAGCGAACCCACGACCTTCCGATCCGCGGCGAGCGTCTAGCCGCTCGGCCATGGTGACTCCCGTTCAATGAATTACAACACTTAAATAATGGCTGCAACAACACGCCGACGCTTAATCTATGCTCCTGTTTGTTGAAAGAAAAACAAAACGTTCCGTATGTCAGCTAAAACATTACAAAACATAAATTGATTATGACAAAAATGTTAAATACCTTGACTCTATAATTAACTACAATGTAATCTGTTAATAGAATATAAATAATAAGGGCAGAACAATATAATGCACACTTTAATAACTGACATGTTTTCTGTATCTTGTCGTGTGATTACTACAGAATTCACATCAACTTACAATGAAGCACACATAAAAAAAAATAATCCTTTAATTGAAATACATACATTACACAGTTATTTGTTACTCTATTTAAATACAAGCCAGACAATTTCTTGAGGCCTAAGATATATGGTTTTACAGATGAATGTTTTAATTGCTTAGAAAGCCAGAATTTGTGTCTCAGATGATTTGAAAGAAGCAAGGGTCAACAGACAACTTGTCACAGCTATAAAGGAGGAGACAAGTCATAATTGTGCTCTTGTTATGAGAAGAAGGAAAGTGGAACCTGTTATGACAAATGCAAATATAGAGGAAGACAACGGGAGAAGTTTTACGAAAACCTTTTGTCATCGACAAATGAACCAATACAAGCTATTGGAAATCGAAAGTTGTTGAGAGGCTTGATGGCCAAAGCCAGTTGGCAGCGCATTTATTGATGATAGCGATGATTGTTGAGAGTTACCATCCCAAGAAACTTATTATGAAAAGGATAATTAACAGCATCCTGTCTCGGAAGCTGAAATACTTTGGTCATATCAAGCGCCACGACTGATTGGGAAAAAAAATAACAACAGAAGGCTTGGTACCAGGCAGGAGCGGCAGAGGCCGACCAACACATAGATGGGCACAGGATATATATAAATAACTCCTTGAGTATAAAAGTACATAAGGCGGGGGAGCTGGCGAGAAGTCTAGTTTCTTTCAGGCAGACCGTGATTAGAGCGATGTTCTGCAAAGGACCTGCTACGTGATGATGATGATGATGATGATGATGATAATGATGATGAACGATGATCGTTATACTGTCCATCTCAACACGGGTGTCTGAAATTAACCACACAGGAAATCGGAGAGATACTGGTTGGTTGGTCATTCCTGGATTACTGCTCATGTGATTAACATCGCATGTTAGCGAATCAGCCACCTGAACATGTGGACTGGCACCTGGACAACAGATAACGTCCTTCAAGACTGTCCCACATACAACATATCAAAATAAAATTTCTACTTAAGAAAGAAGTGGTGGAAGCCAGACAGATCGCTGAGTGAATTCTTCTTCCTCTTTGCGTTTACCGGCTGTAAACTCTGGCAGAAAGAGAGCGTCAGAGGATAGCGTCAATGTGGTCTGGACCTAAGTCTTGTTCCAAAACCTGAGTATTGTGTGCAAATCCGTTTTACATATCTAGCTTATTTGTTTGCAAACTACTGGTTCTCTGTCTCTAGTGCTTCGTGTCTCCTTGGCTCTTCTTTGTAGGGTACGTTTTCGTTGATGGATGTTTTCATCGTCTCCCAGCACTGATGTAGGTAGGGACAATCCATAAATCTTGAGCAGTTGGCACACTTCCTATCTTAACTGGGCTTTCAAAATTCCTTATCTTTCTGGGTCAGTGGACATTCGCTGAAAGGATGAGGCTCTCCACAGCACCTACAAATCTCCTGTTTGCCGAGGCAAGCTGAAGTGGAATGCCAGACGTTCTAACACTTCGAACACTGCAATACATGTGGTATATACTGCTTAGGTCTTTGTATCCTCCGTTGTATCATTACTCCGGTATTTCATCGTCTCACGTGTTTACCACAGTCACCGTTGTTGGGTTGTGTCTTGAACCGAGTCGTTCAACCTTGACGATTTTTAGTGCTGGAGTTTCTTTCTTTAGTTGATCTTGTATTTCTTGGTCGGTTGACTGCAGCTTGTTGCTTTTGGTAACACATTGTCAAACATTGCAAAACATGGAAGCGATCACCACCATCTCATGTGGCAACTCTTGCTTGTTTTTTTCCTTTATATCGTGGATTAGTTTGCTTATTTGCAAGGTCTTGTTGAGTGTTGTGAGCACTCCGTCCCTATTTGTCCTGACAATGGCTATCACTGACGACCGTGTCGACTACTGGCTCGCCGGTAGACAACTTCGTCGCTGGTCAGGACAGTATTTGGGTCTGTCTTCTTTGATCGCATCAACACTGCAGGCGTCCTTTTCATAGCTCTTAGTGGCGTGCAATGCTAAGCGTTTTATATGGCGCACATAATCCTAGTCCCAGTTATAACGTCAAGCTCCCCCTTCAGGGATGTTGGTTGAACGTGACGATTATTTTTAGCAAAGCACTTACTTCCAACACCCTAACTTGGCTACAGGTAGTTTCCTCAGCTGGTTCTTCATAACCCTCAGTACTGCCAGCATAGGACAGTAACAGACGAATGTCCAACACTGATCTATCGGATCATAATGGTTGCCGTGAATGCGGTGTTGTGAGCTGGTGAACTCGTTGTGATGTTATCTGCATCAGCTTGATGGCTTTGGGGATCTGGCTGGTTCGTTGTAATAACTTCAGCCTGGCTGATATGCTTCACCAATCTACTTTCTATCACTAGCACCTTGATCTGTTCATCTTGGTAATATTGGTAATCTTAGTTTCAGCTTCATAGCCAACGGGTCACCCCATAGTTGCTCCGCTCCTGTGCCAACGAAAACACACAGAATGTTTATCACAGTCCCTTCTGGAAAGATTGACAAACTGCTGACTGAGCATATGCACTAGCATCCACACGTATTAAAAGCATACGGTAGCCGTCAGAAATGCTTACACAAACAGTCCGACATCAGAAATACAGTTCATCATCGGTGGTAGCAGAATCCCTAACATATCTGCAGTTGCACAATCAATTTTAATTACAAAATGGCACCACCAATCTTGCGACAACAGACATCATTCCATTTTCCGAATCTGCAATTCACACCACCACGTTAGTCACAGTCGAAAGACATTCCAAATAAAATCCGCAGCTCAGTGTCACGCCATGCACTCAACTCAAAAGCTGGGCGACGAAACTATATCCTTTCAGTCTACAAATGGAGCAAACAAATGCAACAGCCACCGTCTAGCAGAAGCAAAATAATTTCCACGAATCAGAACAGCGACCGTGCTTAGCGTCAATTTTGACCGGAGACAGACCCAGATACTGTCCCGACCAGCGACGAAGTTGTCTACTGGCGAGCCAGTGGGCGACACGGTAGGTGAGGATAGCCAAGGTAAGTACATATAGGGACGGAGTGCTCGCAACACTCATCAAGACCTTGCCAACATCTGCTGCTATTGGTATGTTAGGTTGTTTCTTCTTCTCTCCGGTTTTGACAGTAGCCTTCATTGCTGCAGACCTGGTCCCTCTTGGTGGCAGTGGTGGTTTGGTTTCCTGCTGTCTGATCATCCTCTTCATGTGAGGCTGGACGCCTGGTAGATTTTCTACGCTTTAACATATACCTCTATGCTTCTATACAGCAATCATGGTCAACGATAGACATGGCCAATAAGACACATTTTTGGGTGTGCCTGGTTGACAATGTTCTTAGTGCACTTGTATCCATGGCGAGGCGCAGACGGCGTCTGGAGATGACAGGTTCAATTCCCTGCTAGGCAAGAAAACAATCTTTCGCATACGAAAGTCCACGACCGTCTCCAGATAGAGAAGGGGGTGCGAAAAGCGAAGGACGGCATAACTGGCACGCTGTTTGAAACGCAAAGAATAAACAATTCTGGTGAATGACGTTTGGAAAGGGAATGCATCAGAGCTGCAACTACCTGACTGACTTTCTACCCCACCACGACATCACACAAGCGATAAACACCCGATGACACAAAGTGCCACCATGTGGATGAGGATCGCCGTGGAGAGGTCCCAGAAACCGCGTTCAGACATTTAGCCATATATATGGCCTGCCTATATTGCGCCCCCTGGCACTAGCCAGAGTAGGGCTTCAAATGACAAAACATTTCGTCCTAAAAAGGACGAAATTCGGTATTTGTATACTGTATAAGCTGCAACTACCTCACGTGTTAGATGCCTCTAACTCTTATTTTCGTGTGTGGAATATGTTTATCAGTGTGTACATGGGTGGGTGTGTAAGTGTGTGTATATGTTAGTGTGTACGTGTGTGCGTGTGTGTGTGTATGTGTGTGTTTGTTACGTGGGGGGCGGGAGGCGGGGGGGGGGGGGGGGGGGGGGGGGGGGTTTCATACAGTCATAAGAGAAAACATGCTGATGTCCGAATTTAGATTCTGGTGTTCATAAACAAAGGGAAGCAACAACAATAATTCCTACAAATCCTCGAAAAATAATACTGTTACTGCCCTTCGTTTAAGTTCATTATTTAATTAAGTCAGTGGTTTTTCAGCGGGGTTTGGAGGAGATTGGCCCAATCTGGGAGAGTGCAAAGACGTTTTAAAAGTTTTAAAATTGAATGCATTTTTACTTACAATAATCTGTAATACTATTTTGTTGACAGGTTAATTTAAAAAAAAAAAAAAACATATTCTTAAACTATGTATAAAAGACAAAAACTTTATATTATTTGATACTAATTTATGTAGTTTTTTTTTTTATCAAACAATTCTTGTAAATAATTTTTTTGAATTTCCTTTTTGTCCTCCTTTTTTTTAGTCATTTTTTTTAATTGGTGACGGGGGGGGGGGGGATCCTAAAATAAAAATATCATCAGGGGACACATCTGAAAAGGTTTGAAAACCACTGCATTATATGAAATTTTAAGATGTTCAGTATCAATTCCTAAGATTGGAGCTAGAGTGTAAATTTTAGAATTTCATAGACCACTGTATAGTGAGAGAGGGTTTCTTCACGAACCAAAACTGAAGGATGTGAGAATGTGGGTCGGGTAAGTATTTATTAGATGATTAGAAATAACAGTTTGTGGAAAAAAAAGCAAGAGGAACTTACTACAGAAATTAAAGTGTAGAGCGCGGGCTTCCACATTTGTTCGACCCATTACTCTTGTATAATAATAAACCCTGCACACATAGGATGAACACACAAAAAGATACAGATAAAAACACCGGTAACTTTGGTTATAAGACAAGGGGAAGGGGGACCTTTCTTCATGCCTAAATGAGCAGGCGGATAGACTGGCCAGTTCTGCACCACTTAATGGTGAAGTGATATATGACAAGCTTGATGTTGTGAGGGCCCTTTGGGAGTGAGTAAACAGTACCCAGGAACAGACAGATCATGACGGTCTGAGGAGAATGGCACTGCGAGGAGTTACAAGGGAATCTGGTCGACGCTCGATACTTAGGAAAAAGGCGAGACGGATATACAATCAGACAGTTACTGGTATCATCGAAATTTTAACACTTCGCTTGCTGCTGAAGATGGGCACAGAGCGCTTATGGGAGTGTCTCGAGTGCTGTGATGTCGATTCTTGTTACAACATTCAACATTCAACGTTTAACATTCAACATTCAAGATGCCATCAGACGTATTGGGAATATATGCCTATAACTACACTTTATAGACCAATCGGCACTCGGTGGGTGGTGTAGGTCAACATCATAGCGGTCGCCTTTACTTTCCAAGGCTTTTTATGGTACCTATTTAAGGCTGGGTTAACCTCAGAGCCAAGGTCATTTTTTACAGTGTTCAGCACCGTTCAGGTTTGAACCTTTGACCTTTAGATCCGGAGGATAGCCTTTAGCCGTCACACCACGGCAGATCCAGAGTAAACTTTCAGCTGATTATAAAAAATATTCAGCGGAAAAGCGAGTATGAGGTACTTTTTAAAGACAGTAAAGTGTAGAGCGCGGATTCTCAAACTGTGTCAGCCCGCATCCCCTTTATAATACTCGTGATAAACAATACGGTGAGAGATCCCGTAGTGTAGCAGCTAGTCACGCGTCTGTGGATCGGAAGGTCGTGGGTTCGGGTCCTGATAGGGCTGGACTTTTTTTTTTTCAAAAACGATATTGGCTTCCAGGTTGACCTAGCTTTGAGTAGGTACCAGAAATGCTGACCCCATCACCCACCAAATGCCGATTGCCCTATAACATATAGGTCTGGCCCTATAAGCCCAATACGTCTAAAGGCGCGGAAAGGGGACCTTTACTTCTGAGAACACTGCTGACGTCGGTTATAAGGAAAGGAAGATTGCCCTGTACTGGACACATTCTGAGAAGAAACCTACAGAGAATCAACTAACCGGCACTAATGTGGGAAATGAGGGTATTGGGGAAGCAAGGAGACCCACACACACACACACCACACACACAAAAAAAACCTAGAAACAAACGTGTTTGACTGGATTCCATACATGACACTAAATTGATTGCCCAGGGTAGAGAGGAAAAGGGGAATAGAGGGCGGACCCCATTTGACATTTAATGGCACAACCGGACAATGATTATGATATGAGATGACAACCGAAAACTTACAGCCTGTTTCAGTCATCCTATAAAAGTTGTGTCCACGAGCCTTGTCTTTGTCATATTGCCAGTTGTGTAATCTCTATGAACAACTCTCGTCAAACTATTTGTGTCCTCGCTGTCTATGTATTGCTCGCTTGCCTTCAACTTGTCTCTCGAGTATATTTTTCTATGTGTTTACCTGCTATAAGCTCCCTTGGAAAGTTGTGACTGTTTATCCACTTCTGGACCTAGCTCTTGTTAAAGATTCGAGTTCTGCGAGCACGTCTATTTTACAGACTTAGCTTATTTGTGTGCAAACTGTTGGTTCCTTTCCTATCAGGCAGATGCGCTCCGACTTCGAAGGAACCAACACTAATCAGTCGCCTTTTGCGATATATTTGTTAGGGGACAGTTGTTCTGTTCTTGATTCCCCCAAACAAGACGTAATAACTACACACCAGGGCGATGATGGAGACCATAATAAAGACGATGGATAGTAAACAACAACAGAGGAGAAAGTTATACAGGAAGAGCTGTTGCGAAACAAAACATTCAGAAATATTTAGAAACTGACTAATGATAAACAAAAGAGATACTTACGATGGTGACGTTGTTAAATAAGCTTATGAACACAAGAAGATAAGCGGTTTAGGGGACACGCAATGATGGCGGGCTGTAGTCAGGGGCGTCAACAGAACAAAAAACTGGGAAGGGGAGTAGGAGTTATTTCCCTTATAATTTTCCAGGGCTAAAGCACAAAAAAAAACTGAAAACTTTCTAATATGAAGTGACAATTATTTTTTTTATTATCATTACCACACTCGCCTGCGCATCGGTAAGTCGTGGATTCGGGTCCTGGCGGAATGGGTTTTTTTTTTAAACGACTTTGCATTCCTGGTCGACCCAGCCTTGAGTGGGTACCAAGACAAAGTCCTTGGAAGTAAAGGCAGCCGGCCTGATGTTGACCACATCACCCACCAATTGCCGATTGGTTTGTAAAACACCGTGTGTCATGTGCACCAAAACTGTATGGACACAGTGTACAGGTCTAAACATATAGGCTCAATACGCATGCAGGCGTAAACATGGTCTTTTCATTTTTTTAAAAATCGTTTGACTACTACTACTACTATTTCTGCTGTTGTTGCTGCTGCTGCTGCTGTTGCTACTACACTACTACTACTACTACTACTACTACTACTACTACTACTACTACTACTACTACTACTACTACTACTACTACTACTACTACTACTACTACTACAACAACAACAACAACTACTACTACTACTACTACTACTACTACTACTACTACTACTACTACTACTACTACTACTACTTATACTACTACTGTTACTACTACTACTAAAGGTGCTGAATGGCAAATAAATATAATGGTATACTATAACTAATATGAACTGTATACACAAATACTTACAATGAGAACGTTTATAGAAGGTTAAGCAGACCATTTTGTTCTATTTGAAATTATTTGGGACGGGGTAGCCAACAAACAATTACTGAGGAGCTCATCATCATACTCCTTAAAAATGGGTAGGTGGCGTGGGGCGAGGGGGGGGGGCTAAAGGTACTTCGAACCTTGGCTGTGGCGCACCCAGAATATACGCCCCTGACTGAAGTGACTCTACGACTGACACTTGTGTAATTCTAACGTCAGGACATTTATCGCCAAAGAACCCCAATAGCCCATATACAGCTAGGATAAAGGGAAAAGAGTGGATGCGGTGACTGTTTTCCGAAAGCTGATTAACTCGGTGGTTCACCTATCACATTCCAAATTCAGATTAAAGTCGCTCGGTGGGTGGCTTCAGGTCAAGTCGATTAATTGTATCCGTATTGACGTCCCAGGACATTGGTATGAACCATTGGTGCTTCGTCCACCGACGCCACCGCCATCTCAGTGTCTCCATGCTCAACGTATCCAGCAGGAGCAGACTGGTATATCTTCTTTCTTTGCCATACAGCTGGCTGTTGAGAATATGTGGGGTGACTGCAGTCAAGCTAATACAAGGAATTCCAGAGAAATTTGACTAAAAAGCTCAACAAATGGGGAAGCAGAAAAACGTACACAAAACAACACAAATAACGTAACGTTTCGGCCAGGCAGCCTTTGTCAAACTACACAAAAATAACAACGAGGAGAGGAGAGTATACAGTCCTCTAAGGGCAACGAAAAAAAAATGTGATGTGGAAAAAAATGAAATAAAATAAAAATAAACGATGGCTAAAGAATAAAGTCGCAAAAAATAAAAAGTCATATTTTTAATATATAATATAATAGTGGGAATAAAAGATATACAAATGTTAATGATACATAAATGATACTGATAAGAGTATGAAAGAAAAGAAAAGAATTAACATTTAAAATGTGAAAAGAGTAAAACTGTTTAGATGAAGGTATGTTGGATATTGATACCACGTGGACTAAGAACGCCAAGGCTGTAGATGAGGCGATTTTCCAAAAACGAGGCGCGTAGTATGATCGCCACAGCAAGATTTTAATGCTGTGACAGATATATTATCTTTACCTCTGTGGTCAGAGCTGTTAAAATGGAGAGGGATTGGTTTAAGTGTCTTCTTGTCAATATTTGAGAGGTGTTCCTGGAAACTATAAGCTAGCTTCCTCCCAGTTTCACCAATGTATGCCTTGCTGCATCGTTTGCAGATTATCGCATAAAATAAGTTGCGGGATTCGCAAGTAAAAGGTTCCCTAATTTGGAAAGAACCATTAGGGAAACTGACTGAAGAAGTCTGGACAACGAAAGGGTACCCATTTCCAGCAGGCTGTTCATCGTCGATAACTCCCTTAACGTTTCCTGAAAGCAAAGCATTTAGTATATCTGCCCTTTCCATGCTTCTTCCTCCACCAACCGTTGCAGATACGACCAGTCTGTCTGCTCTTTCATTTCCGTTCACCCGGCCTCTTGTGTTAACAGTTCGGAGACGCAGATAGATCATTACGGTCTAAGGAAAATGGTGTTGTGAGGAGTTACCAGGGGCTCTGGCCGACGCTCAACACTCAGGGGAAGGATGAGACAGATATACAATCAGACGGTTACTGGTACCATCGGAATTGGAACTCTTCTCTTGTTGCTGAAGATGGTTACTGGGCACTTATGGGAGTGTCCTGAGTGCTATGATGTCGATACTTAATTC
>CAJHNH020003201.1:0-82500 GCA_905116865.2 Candidula unifasciata
TCAGCAGATGTTGATATTGTATCTTAACTCAAGGGAAATGTGTTGTTACTTTCCAGGGCTGTGCACATGAAATGATCGTGTCTTATCGCCATTGAAACGAGTCACTATTAGTTATGCACACCATTGCACTAACTGTACAGATAAACATTCTTTACAGCTAAAATAATTTGCTTCTTACTTCATTATTTTGGAAGCAAATTAAAGTATTTAAAACATAAACATTATGTGTAACATTCACTAGTAACGATATGACAGTACAGTGTCCGATATCCGCTTTGACGGATTACTCACTGGGAAACCCTAGTATAGTACTGGCAACACGTGAAGTCCCCCGCACGCTTGACAATCTATAAATCATAGAGAGAATGAACAGACATGCAGGGGTTGTTATTACATAGGTGAGTCTAGTAGAGGGAGTCGCTCTGGCTAGATTTACAGATCAGGGATCCAAATACGCACATTGGCGACGAGGTTGTCTACTGGCTCGTCGCTAAACGACTTCGTCACCGATTGGGACAGTATTTGGAATTTGTCTCTTTTCATCGCATCACCACTGCAATAATCCTTTTCAGAGCTACGTGATAGCGAGCAATGCTAAGCCAATTTTGTGGCGCACATAACCTAGTCACAATTATAACCTTTATCTCTCCTTTCGGGGATGTTGATTAAACGTTTTTTTTTTTTTTCGCTGATCCGAAGACGGTATTTTTTTTTAAAAATAATATAAACGACCTTGGCCGCCAGGTCTTTCTATCGTTAAATAAATATCAGGACATATTCTTCTTCTCCTTCTTTACGTACACCAGCTGTAAACTTCGGCAGAAAGTTCTCCTTGTTCGTCAACTTCTGGACTGTAGTCTTGTTCTAGCACCTGAGGGTTGCATGTGCATCTGTTTTACATATCTGACTTATTTGCATGCAGACTATTGGTTCCCTTCTTCTCAGACAGATGCACTCCGACGTCGAAGGAAGCTCTCAATTAGTCGACTCCTACGACATACTTTTGAGTAGGCAGCGGGTCTAGTTTTGTTTTCCCTAAAAAGGAGCCATGGAACCCACACATGGATATCCGGAAATATCCTGGAAAGTAAATCCGTTATAGATTATTGTCCGAATACCGATTGGCCATAAATATATATGAGTCTAACACCATGTGCCTGATGCGCCACGGGAGTGAAAAGAGTCCTTTACCTTCTTGAGAAACTTTTTTACCTGGAAAGTGTATAAGTGGGTAACAACGTACTATATACATGTATGTAAGTGTAGGTTTGGTTGGTGCTACTAATTTTGCCTGGGGGCTTTGTGGTCTCAAAGCATGTCGTCCGCCTCGAGTGCTGGAGTCCCGGCAAAGGCTGAGATTTTGTTACCTGGACTTCTAGTACTTTCCCCTGGTCTCTGGGTAGTGAGATCGGACGCCCGTTTGTATTTTTGGGCACATAAAAAATCCCTTGGCAGCTGGAAATCAAAAAGAGCATCCTAACGGCTATACCCGGGCAAAATTTTGAGTTAAAAATAGACTCAAAGTATTTCAGGATCCTCTCCGGTGCTACGGAGTTCTTGCACTGCTGAGATTCTTCGGACTCAGACTTAGGTTAAAAGTAGAACGGAGAATTTATGGGTTACTACCCTTGTGCCATGATGTTGATCCGTTGTTCTTCTGCCTACTATATCCAAAAAAAATGAAGGCTGTTAACTCTTAACAGAAGATTGTGTTTTAAATTATTAAGAAGATAACAGGCACAATAGAAAGAGGATTATTGTATTACTTTCAAAAACGCAAAATTCAATGTACTGTATGTTGGCATATTTAGCCAGATTTTTTTCAGCATGCTCAAACCAAATGTAAATTACATAATCACACAGTATTTGTTGTTTGATCACGCTAATTACTAAAAACTAATGATAATTTTTTGGGATGCAATTTTCCGTTTTTTTTTAAATTTTATTTCTCGAAGCCCCGCTTTTGAAAGAGGGCCGCAACATAGCCCGGTCAGAAATATGGCCGAATGGCTAAACGCGGTTTGCGGGACCTCACCACGGGTGATCCTCATCCTAGTGGCACTTTGTGTCATCGGGTGTTTATCACTTGTGTGATGTCCTAGTGGTGTAAAATATACTACTACTGCTACTAATTATATCTGATAACACACTGCACTGTTTTATGTAAAAGCGGCTTCCGTCACCTAGGCGTTGCTAGTCCGACTCATAATTCCAGCGTACCACGATCGAAACCCATTGCTTGCTGCGTGGATTTTTATCATGCAGTTCGACCCAGCCTAAAATGGTACCAGGGTGTATGTCCCGGGGAAGCAAAGACGGCCGGCGTAATGCTGACCATATTACCCACCTAGTGCCGATCGGTCTGTAAAAATATGGGTGCTCTTCACACATGTCAGATGCGCCTAAAGGCGTAAATGAGGATCTTTACTTTACTTACTTTTACATACTGCATATTTGTTGGGTAAAAAGAGTTAACCAACCCAGGTCAAGTCGTTAGATCCTTCGCTAATTTATATAGCTTACCCAATGTCTTCCTAATATTTTTAACTTCACTCTCTAGCCCCCTTCTCTACATGTTTTTGTCTGCACTTTTTTCTTTACCACTGTGGGTTCCAGTGCAAAGACATTCTGGTTGAATTGTTCTCAGGTTTTCTCAATGTGTATACTGTCCAATACTTCATTTCCTTGCTGGTGTTTAACCATAAACATTTAATGCTGCTTTATATGAAACCTATAATCATACAATATACCAGACATATAAAAAGAACATACCACTTTTCCTAGATAGCAGATAACACCGGCTAACAGTAAATCAATAGACTCCATTCAACATCTGTTGCTATCAGGTCAATCAATATCGTGGCGCTGCGCTTTAATAGTACCTGATGTTGACACTAGTGTTTTATCTGTGCATGTGTTTGTGTGCGTGAGAGAGAGAGAGAGAGAGAGAGAGAGAGAGAGAGAGAGAGAGAGAGAGAGAGAGAGAGAGAGAGAAAATCTGATTTAATCACGGTCTACTTCCACGCGCGTGTGCCGCCGTGGGGTTAACGGCTAGACGCTCGCCTGCGAACTCGAAAGTCTAGGATTCAGAACCTGGTGAAGCCGGACTTTTTAAAAAATGACCTTGGCTCTCCTGTCGAAGCAGACTTTAAAGTACACCAGGTAAAGTCGTGGGAAGTAAAGGCGATCGGTGTGATGTTGACCACATCATCCATCTTGGGCCGATTGGTCTATAAAATGTAAGTCTAGCCCTTTATTGCTGAATACACCTGAAGGCGTAGAAAAGGGTCTTTTACTTCTAATGGGAGGCCCGTTAACGTAGAAACCAGGTGCTGGCTTGTCAGCTTGGTGGTCGTGAATCTGTTATGAAGGAAGTATTATTTTTCAGTGACCTAGGCATCCAGGTAAGTTAGGTAAAAGTAAAATAACTGTTTACACGCCTTCAGACGTATTTGGCATAGAGTTAGAACTATATTTTGTGGACCAATCGGGACTCGGTGAGTGATGTGATCAGCATCAGGCCGGCCGCTTTTATTTCTCATGATATTACCTGGTACCTATTTTAAGCTATGTCGACCTGGGAGCCAAGGTCGCTTTTCGAAAATAGTCTAGCTCCGTCAGGATCTGACCCCACGATAATCCGATCCGCAGACTAGCGTGTAGCCGCTTCACCACGTCGGTTCAGACTCTGATGTAGTCCAAGCTGAAAACGATTGCAGTAAATTGTATGAGATGTGCAGCGGCCAAAGTGATATTAATCACATCACATACATTGTTTAAACGCATGGGTCTAGTGATTAGTGAGGATTATCACACCAGTACTCCGGACTTATCCATAGGTGCTCCGATCTTCTTAGTAATAACTCCACAACAGTAAATAAAAGGAGTGATCGCACCCGTTCTCTTGATTAATCCGACGTCTTGTGTCTTTAGTGAAATGCTCATGCCTGCCTGTCCCAAGCAGCACTCTAATGTCCATCAACCTGAACTCAACCGGTGCACAAATGAAAGGCATTCCACATGAAAAACACAGCTCACAGGGTTGCACCAAGCACTAAACTCAGTAGCTCAGACAGCGAAATTGTAGAATACCGTACATATGTGGAAACTGCATTAGGAAAGCGCTGTCAGAAGTTTAAAAAAAAAAATTCCAAACTGAACATTCTGCCATGCCTAATCCTCCAGTAAAGACCGGAACTCCTGCTATATCTGATTTCCCATCTGGACTGCTACCTAAACGTTTGACCAGCCCTGCAATGAAATCAACATGGGAAATTCCCAGGCTCCCAGGTCGACCTGGCCTAAAATAGGTACAAAAGTCATGGAAAGCAAAGGCAGCCGTTGTGATGTTGACCACATAACCGACCGAGTGCCGATTAGATTACACAATATTGTTATATCCCTGTATATCCAGTACAAGTGAAAGCGTGGAAAACAGTCGTTCACCTTTACAGCACTCTGGTGGTGGCATAGTGAAGTGGAAAACAGTCGTTCACCTTTACAGCACTCTCGTGGTGGCATAGTGAAGTGGAAAACAGTCGTTCACCTTTACAGCACTCTCGTGGTGGCATAGTGAAGTGGAAAACAGTCGTTCACCTTTACAGCACTCTCGTGGTGGCATAGTGAAGTGGAAAACAGTCGTTCACCTTTACAGCACTCTCGTGGTGGCATAGTGAAGTGGAAAACAGGCGTTCACCTTTATAGCACTCTCGTGGTGGCATAGTGAAGTGGAAAACAGGCGTTCAACTTTACAGCACTCTCGTGGTGGCATAGTGAAGTGGAAAACAGTCGTTCACCTTTACAGCACTCTCGTGGTGGCATAGTGAAGTGGAAAAACAGTCGTTCACCTTTACAGCACTCTCGTGGTGGCATAGTGAAGTGGAAAAACAGTCGTTCACCTTTACAGCACTCTGGTGGTGGCATACTGAAGTGGAAAACAGTCGTTCACCTTTACAGCACTCTCGTGGTGGCATAGTGAAGTGGAAAACAGTCGTTCACCTTTACAACACTCTCGTGGTGGCATAGTGAAGTGGAAAACAGTCGTTCACCTTTACAGCACTCTCGTGGTGGCATAGTGAAGTGGAAAACAGTCGTTTACCTTTACAGCACTCTCGTGGTGGCATAGTGAAGTGGAAAACAGTCGTTCACCTTTACAGCACTCTTGTGGTGGCATAGTGAAGGTCTTGTCTGCCGAGATAGTAGTTGTTTTTTTTTTTTTTTCAGACAGCCAGAATTTCTCCAACTCTGTAACTCCAAATGATTGTTATGGGTGCTCCTATTCATTCATACCTATGTGATTTTTAAAATTTTTTAACAACATAGGGTTTTAACCATAACGGCTTCTTAACCGTGATCTTTAACAAGGAACCCCCCCCCCCCCCTTTTTCCTCATTGTGGTAAACTTATCCAATCTTTGGGTTCCTTGTCAAAGTAGCAAATGTCCTCTCTACGTTCGCCTCTTATTGATACAGAGCAAACAGGCAACCATTAGTTGGCATACATACGCGGTAGCTAGCCCATACAAGTCTGCCCTAAAGCCAGGACAACTGTTATGGACTTCACGTTCATCGTATCGATCATATGATCTCATTCGGGATGTGCTTGGCCGTGCATTTGACTGATTTCTAACATTAGCTTAAAAATAGCCTTCATAGGGAGAAGCATGACTGAGTGGGGGAATTTATCGTAAGTTCCTCTATAATTTCAGTTATTACTGTTTGTATATGGCGTCTGTGGCTTAGGCTTTGTGAACGCGCATAGTAATGCCGGGGTGCCGGGTTCGATCTCAACTGCGCACGATTTTTCTTGCAAAGGTGGTACCGAGAGTGACGGTTTAGAAAGCAATGGCAAACTACAGAACGTAAAATGTGCCTAGAAAATAATTACAGCAGAAAGATTCTGGTAGTGGTTCTGCAACGTCCTGTAAAGGATACACAACTCACTTTTAACTGTTTATGGTCGACTCCGGATCTGAAGGTCGTGGAGTTCCCCTTTGGAGTTGGCGTATCTAAAACAAATTGACATTAACTACGTGGTCGATTTACGGATTTAAGAATCAAGATGCACGCTGGAAATACATATAGGTGCTCCGTCTCTAGCAGTTACAGATTTTTAAAGTTTTGTACTACTTCTGAGTCGGCTCTGTGGCTAAGTAGATGCGAACGCTTTGTAATGCCGGGATGCCGGGTTCGATCCCAGGTGCGGGCCATGGGTCTTGCGTTGGTTTCGACAGTGGTATCAAGAAAGCTGACAGTCCAGGGAGCAATGGCAAACTATTGGACGTGAATGTGCCTAGAAAAACCACACAAAAGCCAGGAGCTGATGGGGTTGGTTCTGCAACGTCCTCTAAAGGATACACAACAACCTAGACTACTTCTGAAACAGACTATAGCACAATATAAGGCATAGGACAAAGGGAGTGGAATGGGGTCATTCACTCTTATAACCTGGGAGTCGCCGTGGCCGAAGGGCTAGACGCTCGCCGGGGATCGGAAGGTCGTGGGTTCGCTCCCTGGGGGAGCAGGACTTTGTTCAAAAATGACCTTGGTTCCCAGGTCGACCCAGCCTTGCGTGGGTACCGGGTGCAGTCCAGGAAAGTAAAGGTGGCCGGCGTGATGCTGACCACATCACCCATCTTGTGCCGATTGGTCTATAAAAATATAGGTTTAGCCCTATATGTCTAAAGGTGTGGAAGAGGGTTCTTTACTTTTACTATTATAACCTAAATATGTAAGTGAACTATATCTTTTTCCTATAGCTTATTCATTAGGGTGTCAGTAGTCATGAATTTCCACAGCCTTCTGTCTTGAGTAATCTCAGTTGAGGTGACATCACAGCCCTCAGACATTCCAATACACGCTCTATTCCCATCCTAAGCAGCCAGCGCAGAGTTCTAATTCTACTGGTGCCGGTCGTAGTCTGGTTGTAGGCCTATGTCCGTCTTGCCTTTCCTCTGAGTGTGCCGGCTGAACCCTCTGGTCACACGCAGGTGCTGAGTGATCTCCATGATGTCTGATATAAATGAACTTCCATGCCATGGTGCCGAACTCTCTCCGTCTGCCTCTCTTCTCCTCCAACAGTCCCACTGTTCTCGTTATCCCTTTCTCACAGTGTTACCTATGAATGTAGATTGTCTTTTAAGACAGCTTCATTACACCCTTTATCTGCCTATTGTATTCTCAATATTAGTCTAAGTAATCACAGCCCAGCAGCTTCCACAATATTTTACACCAAGTTGACAATTCACTTCCGAGGTAAATGAACAGCCAGAACTTTCCACTGAAATTACAGCCTGCGAACACGAAGAAGGATGACATTGTATTTTTCAACCTTAATATGGATTGGTTGATTTTGCTAAGTAAATTTTTTTTTTTTTTAAACTATTCCTGCAGGAATCTAGCCTGAGAGCTCAAAGATCATTGAACTGTCAAGTCATTCACTAAGTAACCTTTGAGCTGAAATTAAATGTAGACCAATCTCCACTCTGTAATTTGGATCTAAACAATTGTGGGTTCTGCTTTAAATCTGCTGGATTCACATTTGAAATGTGACTCTTTGAGTCACTATGTGTCATTCTTTCAAGCTCCAATGTCTGAGAATGGCGAATTTAAAAGCTTCTAGATTTAAAAAGGAAAAAAATGGTTCCCTCCAGGATTAGCATCTCAAGGATGAAAATTCAACAGAAGAATTTACCAGAAACTAGAAGTCATCTCTAAAGAAAACAAATCCTCACCCCACTGGGGATTCAAACATTAAAAAACTGGGCGTCGGTGCTAGCCACTACTCTGACGTGGTACTCTTTTCGAGCTGGGTTCGAAGACGGTGGTTAGTGTTTCTGAGGTGGTCGGGGCTGAAAAAGATTATTTTATTTCCACGCTAGGGTACACAGGAGTGCCCAAAAAAAATCAAAAAAGATCAGGCTAATAGATTGGCAGTTAAGAATGTTGAATTAGGAATCCACATCATAACACTCGGGACACTCCCATAAGTGCTCTGTCTTCATCTTCAGCAGCCAACGAAGAGTTCCAGTTCTGATGGCACCAGTAACTGTCTGACTGTCCATGTCACCTTCCCCTTAAGTGCTGACAAAATGTCCTTCACCATCCACTTTAGAAAAACTTGAGGTCCCAGCAAAAGCTTGATCATATACTAGAATTGCAGCTTAATGTTGGTGAAAACAGCCAGTCCTGAAAGCTGGCACTGCACCGGCTGCAAAAGTACATGGCAGTCCCAAAGCAATTGGCCACCCAACATTTAAGTGCAGTCAACAACACCCCACGGGCACAACCGAACATTCCACATGAAATCCCACTCAAGTGACGCAGCAAGTACTCAGTTCAGGAGTTGGGCGATGGAACCTTCTGACTTCCGGTCCTGAAATGGAGAATTTGCATCAGAAAAACCTATCTGGAAAAAAATCAGAGCATCAGTGGTAAGCCGGACATAAGCTATTTTGGCATAATATTGAATTGACAGGTTAACATAGGGCAAGTATTCAGTTGCATCCTAACAAGCTTGATATGTTTCTTACAGTCCACATGTGGATTCCAGGGCCCCATTGTGGCAAGGTGGGGAATAGGGTCACTGCTGCTTTAACAAGCATGTGGTAAAAGGCAAATAATTAGGTGTGTTTCTTTCACAGTCCTAGTGCTTCTGTCTGAGAGGCGAGAAACCAACCGTCTGCACAACAAATGTGCCAGATCTGTGAATCTGATGGGCATGCAAAACACAAGTTCTGGAATAAGACTTAAGTCCAGAAGTGGACGAACAACCGTAACTTTCTACCACAGCTTACAGCCGGTGAACGTGATGAAGAAGATGTTTCTCAAACAATATTGATAATACAGTTAACTTGATTACACTACAAGAACTACACGTTATAAAGGGTGAAGTCAGACACAAAGACTATCTAGGGTGCCAACAATTAGTAGTACACCATTTGAGAACTGAGTGTGAATCCTCGTTAAGCTGGTGGACATTTTTGCTGTTGAGGACAAAAATAAAAACCCCAGTCTGTGGAGACTACATCCTTGGGCTCAAGACCCTCCCTGTCTAACACGCCCCTAAACAGTGTAAAATACAGGAAGTAATACAGATTTAATAGGCTTCTTCTTCTTTTATTTGTATTCAACGGTTGTTAAAGTAAAGTAAAGGACACTTTTCCATTCTTAAGTGGCATCAGGCACACAGGGCTAGTCCTATATTTTATAGACCAATCAGCACTCGGTTGGTGATATGGTCAACATCACGCCGGCGGCCTTTACTTCCAAAGACTTACTTATTACCCACTCAAGGCTGGGTCAACCTGAGAACAAAGGTCATTTCTAAAAAAAAAAAGTCTGGCTCCATTAAGACTCGAACCCACGCCCTTCCGAGTGTCTAGCTGCTACACCACAGGAGCTCCCACTAGTTTCTAACTCCGGTGCAAAATTCTGGTTGTTAGCCCACTTCCGGACTTTACTTCAATAGCCTGAGTGTTGTGTGCAGATGTGTTTTAAAAACCTGGCTTTTTGTGTGCAAACTATGGCTTCCATGCCCTCAGCACATGGGTCTTGACCATTATCAACCCTAGCATGTTCTCAGTACACCATGGACTAAGAAAACAAGAACTACTGACATCCTAAAAGATCTAAACATCACAGAAGATTGGCTAGTAAACAGCACCTTGTCTCAAAAACAAAATATTTTGACCATCATGGTGGTTTGTAGAGAACAGCAGCAG
The DNA here is from genome assembly GCA_905116865.2 of Candidula unifasciata. Taxonomy (NCBI): domain Eukaryota; kingdom Metazoa; phylum Mollusca; class Gastropoda; order Stylommatophora; family Geomitridae; genus Candidula; species Candidula unifasciata. The sequence continues at coordinate 9,722 of CAJHNH020003201.1, forward strand.
AAGGAATGGTGCCACGAAAGAGAAGCAGAAGCCGGTTAGCATGAAGATAGGCATAGAATATGAGTGCATAAGAGGAACGTGCACAAGGTGGGAAATCTGAAGAGACTAGGTTTCTTTCAGGCAGTATGTGATGAGAGCTTCACAACTGCTTCAGAATGATGATGCTGATCAACATTTGCATTTAGAACACATATAATTAATTATTTACAAACATAAACAATGAGCACAAGGAGAATTAGTTTATTATAAAATAAAAAAAAGTATCACAGATAGTGATTTACAGAAATGTCTGTATGTTTGATGTCATGACAGTATCATAAAGTACACAAAAAATTATATTTAACAAATATTAATTCTTAAAACACTTATTCAAATCACACTTTTTAGAGCATGCATTTTCTCTGTGGCAACATTTGGATGTAAGTTGTGCCTATCTTGCAAAATACTTGGGAAGAAAAGGGTTTAAGCTGAAATGGTACAGATACAAAAAGATTCTTAAAGTACCTAGGACCAAGAAAAAATAAATATTGATATTCTAAAAGATGCATGAATGTGGACACAAGATGGGGGAGACAAGTACAAGAGGTAAAGAGAATTGGCTAGGGACTGAGTGTCTTTCATGCGGGTTGTAATGGGAGAATAGCCCAATGTAGAATGTAGAATAGCTCGAGCAAATGCAGCATTTAACAAAATGAAAAATATTTTATAAATTTAAAATAATTTTTCTTTTTCAATTGAGATGAGGAAAAGAATTCTTAAAAGCTATATAAATCATATCTTAATATACGGAAGTGAATCACGGACATTTGTAGATTAGTGAAAAAAATTTGTTGAAGCTGCGGGTTTATGGACAAATGATGAGAAAACCCTGGACATATAAAAAGAGTAATGAGGATGTCTTGAAAGAATCTGAAACTGACTAACGAAGAGAACTGATTGCCCACATCAGAAAGAGACAGTCTGCATTCTTTAGTCATGTGAGGAGAAGGAGAAAACTGGAGTACATTGTGACAATAGGAAAGTTGGAGGGGAGGAGAGGCTGAGGGAGACCAACAGAAAAGATGCTTGACAGTCTGACATTATGGCGTGGAGGATCATCTGTATCGATTGTATCGATTGAAAGTACACAAGACAGAATGTTGTGAATAGACATGACTACGAACGCCACACAGCAGGACTTTAAGAAGAAGTAATGGAAGAGAGACAATAAGTAAAGGTCCTGCTACTAAGCACCATTTGAAGTTACTGCCAGTGATATCAAACCTTTCACACCGAGACACCAATACATAGACTTTGCCATCAGATACAAATCCCAGTGAGGCCTATTTATCAGCTTTGCTGCATTGGCCAGTTCTTGACAATCCTAGTTAATGTCATTGGTTCTGTTTGTGCATGCACAAATGAGTCACCACATAATGTTTTAGGCCCAAAGGGATGCATTCTATTTCATTCACCACATGAATTTTCATTGATTATTCCTATTCACATATTTCTTTTCAAAACTGTATTAATTTTTGTTGTGAAAGTAACTGCAAATTCATTTTTTTTTAAAGGATTTTTCTGTGTTTTCCCCCCTCAGTTCACAAAGTGTCTAAAACAGGTGCCGGGACTCATTATAAAGTGTATATTATAGTAGCACTTAAAAAAACAAAAAACAACAAGGTGCCAGAATTGCATACGCTAGAACAAAGTCGCTGGTCAGGTACAGTCTCACATACACTGATGTACTTGAATAAAATTAGGTAACCTGTTATATACTGAACAGAAAAACACTCATACACCTCTGTGCAGGCAAACAAAGAGGAAACAAACAGAACAGACATTCACATAGTAGCCACCTCAGTGCAGGTGAAGAAACAGAACAGCCACTCACACAGAAGCCACCTCTGTGGCAGTGAACAAACAGAATAGTCATTTATACAGTAGCCACCTCAGTGCAGGTAAACAAACAGAACAGCCATTCAGACAGAAGCCACCTCTGTGCCAGTGAACAAAAAGAATAGCCCCACACAGAAGCCACCTCTGATCCAGTGAACAAACAGAACAGCCACTCACACAGAAGCCACCTCTGATCCAGTGAACAAACAGAACAGCCACTCACACAGAAGCCACATCTGTGCCAGTGAACAAACAGAACAGCTACTCACACAGAAGCTCCCTCTGTTCCAGTGAACAAACAGAACAGCCATTCACACAGAAGCCACCTCTGTGCCAGTGAACAAAAAGAACATCCACTCACACAGAAGCCACCTCTGTGCCAGTGAACAAACAGAACAGCCACTCACACAGAAGCCACCTCTGTGCCAGTGAACAAACAGAACAGCCACTCACACAGAAGCCACCTCAGTGCAGGTGAACAAACAGAACAGCCACTCACACAGAAGCCACCTCTGTGCAGGTAAACAAATAAGAAACAAACAACAATCACTCATATAGAAGCAGTTGTATACATGGACAGGCACAATAATAAGCTGAAAATAATTCCAGACCAAACAATGACCATACATACAAACAAAGACCCATACATACAAACAAGGATTTATACACACAAACAAGGACTCATTCGCAAAGATATCATGACGTCTTAACAAGAACTCATTTTCACCATCAAACATCCAGAAAAATATTCTCGTGCACACATTCTCAGAACAACATTGAACAAAGAGAGGATATGAAGAAGAAGAAGGAGGAGGAGAATGAGAATGAGTAGAAGAAGAAGAAGAAAAGCAAGGAGAACAAGAAAATTACAAATAAAAAAAAAAATCAGAACAGGAGTTTGTTATATTTCTAACATCAATTATCTACTTTAAGTAGATAAAACCGATATATCAAGACTACCCATATAGGAGGTTAAAATAGAATTACAATTTGTATATCAAATGACTTCTCAAATCACATTTATCAGAATGGCTTTCCATACATTAGGGACCTGTTCAAATGTCCCCCAAAATATCACAGATGTCAGTGAACCTGCCTCACACAGTCAAGGACTTCAGTCTGTTGCCCAACTCTTCAAGTCTGAGGGCCGCTGCTGTGTCCCCAGACACTCTCAGTCTTCCACTCATGTAGGCCTGGAACGGCTTCAGCTCACCGAGCAACATGGCCTGAAGGTCATCAAAGGTCAAGCTCAAGGTTGCTTCAGGGTCACCACTTGGATCTGGACCTTCGCCCAGGGTTCCCCGACCTGACATTGCAAGCAGAAATGAAAAATGGTATCAGATCTTTCATTATTAACAGATTTACATAAAGTAATGGACAAACATTTACTACAGTCCTTAACAGAGTTTCTCCTGCCACTGGAATCTGTTTATAAAGAAACATCTATAACTTATACAGTATAACTACCAGCCTATGCCTAATCTCAGCCAGTATGTATGTGCAGTGTTAATTCATGCCTGAATTACATGCTAATATCAGTCAATGATTAAATGAATCAGATGTCTGTTTTCCACAGGAGGCCACCACGTGAGCTTGGGAGCTGTGTGCTTAGCCCCCTTATAATTCTCTATGGGGGGAGGGGGGGGGTGTAAGCTTTGTTTAAAGTGCACAATAATAATAATTATCAATAATTATTATTATATGCAGAATGGCAGAAAATATATGTGGGGCTGTATTCAGCAACAGTTTGGCAAAGCAATGAAATAACTGCCAGCCGAAGATGTGGACATTTCAACTGCAGTTGAAATGCATGACTCTAATCCTATGTTTTAAAATGAATTAAGATCTTTCTGACATTTAGCAGGATTCAGCAGAAAAGCAACTGACTCACACCAGGAGTCCAGAATCAGTTACACCTTCTTCAGGTCTGTGTGGATTTCAAAACCAAGGCATCAAATTTTAAAGTAAGAGATATTTTGAATGAACGGTCTGAGTTGAATTTGAAATCAGAAAGACATGAAAACTAAGAAGACAGAGGAGCAGACTGCTTCTTATATGGTAATGAGTTCTGGTGCAGAATAACATAAAATATCATTTTCTGAGATGATACAAACTTTTCAGAATGATTTATAGAAGGTGTTTATCTTTATTGAACGAATCAACATCATGGCACATGGGTGTAACCCGTGAGAACTCCGTTCTACTTCTAACTCAAGCCTGAGTCTGGAGTATATCTCAGCGCAGTGCAAAAACATTTGTTGCATCGGCGAGGATCCTGAAATATTTTGAATGACTGAATTAGAGGTTTCTGTGATATCTTCTTCTTCCTCTTCTTCCCCTTCACTGGCTGTAAACTCAGGTAGAAAGTTCTGGTTGTTTGTCCACCTCTAGACTTTAGTCTTGTACCAAAACCTGAGTGTTGCGTGTATATCTGTTCAACAGATCTGGCTTAACTGTATGCAGACTGTTGGTTCCTTGCCTCTCAGACAAATGCACTTCAACTTCGAAGGAAGCACCCATTAGTCGACTTTTACGACAAGCTTGTTGGAGAGGCAGTGGCTCTATTCTTGTTTTCCCTACAATGGGGCCCGGAACCCATACGGAGATTTTAATGTGATATAATTTTGCTTATGGGTTTTAAAACTGCAGTGATTAGTTTCTGTAAATTTACCATATATTCTGGTATTCAAAATAATTTATAAATTTTTTACTTGCATATTTGTTCAAATAACAAACAGTGATATGAATAATGAATAAAGTTTTGCTGAGGGAAGAGGGGGTGTAATAAAAATGATTGCACAGTTGCATCTCACATCCTAAATCCAGCCCTGAAGATAACCCTGCCATAATCAATAAACAAAGCAATGTAAATAATTAAGTCAAAGTAATTCATCAACTTCTTGTGCATGTTCACCGGCTGTAAGCTCTGACATAAAGTCCTGACTGTTCGTCCATTTGGACTCTGGCTTTGTGCCAGGACCTGAGCTTTGTGTGTACATCTGAGTTTTGTGTGTACATCTGTTTTACTGGCTTATCTGTATGCAGCTGGTTGTTCCTTGTTGCTCCAGCAGATGCTCTCCGACTTCAAAGGAAGTCCCCAATTAGTCTACTCCTTGTTGGGGAGACAGTGAGTCTATTCTTGTTTTACCCTGAGAAGCTGAAAAACCGATAATTCCAGTTGGGTTAATTCCCTGTAAATGTCACTTTTCCAAATTGTCTACAGTGACCTGTTTACGAGACACAGTTAAGGCTACTGGCTGCCTTCGTGCCTGTCCAAACATTTAAGGGGGTCAGTATATGAATATATTAACTAAAAATAGCAATTATGAGGTTTTCTTTGAGCTGAATGGCTTTTATTGAGCCAAGCTGAGGTCAATTTCATGTATGGCTCAGTGACTGAGGACATAAGGTCATGGCAAAAATCACCTGATACATGTGTTGTTTATATATTTTAATTTTTAGGCCACAGGCGATTTATTTCATTTAATGTTTATTTATTACTCCTTTCCCAAAAAGCTAACCCAGTCAACAAATGCTTGATGAAGATAGATGTGTCTGAGGAAAGACACAAATATCAGTCTTGCTGTGAGAAGCACAATGCAGTTATCTCACTCAGACAAATTAAAAAAAAATTACTCCTTTAAACAATCTTCCCACACACACATATATATATATTTTTTTTAAAAGATAAAAATATAGATGAATACTTTTTTTAATTAACTTATTAGTGGGTAAAAATTAATACATTTTTTAATGAACTTAATAAGTAAAAAAAAATTTGTTTACAGATTTTTCCCATAAATTTTAACGGGGTCATGGCCTATTTGTTTTTTAATGTTCACGAGGTGAAAGAGTTAACCTCAGCAATCAAGCAGAATACAAACTCACCATGCTTTAAATCCAAATAATAAATACCAGCTCCTGCTCCAGAAATCTCAAACTGATATGTCCCCTGAACTTTCTCCACCATGCTTTCACACAAACACATCCTTATTTGAGCCAACACATCTTCTGGTCTGAGGATAGGTGGCGTCTGTGTTGACGAAGCCAACGGCATCGCCGGTGGCAACGACGGTGCCATGGAGGCTGTTCCTGGCCAACCATCATGGAGATTATGCTTTATGTTGTCATGATCACTTGATCTTAAAAACGCAGCCAGGTCATTTGTTTCTGAGGTCAGGCTGGGGGAGCTGTTCATGTCTGGGACAAAACCTGCCACCATGGAGTGCATCGCCTGCGTGATAGCTTGTGTTTGTCCTGGACCTGTAGAGTTCAAACATAAGCAGGTCAAACAATCTTTTTTTTTTAAACATGTCTTTAACTCTATCAACCCCGACATTGCAAAGATTGTGCGCACTAAAAAAAAAATGTTTGAATCTGTTAACGTTAATTAATACAACTATGAAAAACAAGGATTTAAAGTAACACATAGGTCCCACATTTGGTGGGAAGGGGGACACACTGATCCATAGCAAGTATGTGGTAAATCTTATCTAATTAGGGATTTGCTAAAATCAAATGTGTTGCGCCGAAAGCTGCAGATATCACAGCTTAGCTTTAAAACACAACATAACCACCATTTCAAAGGCAAATGAAGATAAAAAGGAATGTGTTTTTGTTATAAAGAATGTGAAAATAAGAAGGTCAGAAATGTAAACCATGAATTGAATAATGGATAAATGTATGGTAGGTTGAAAGATACTGAAAAAATTAACTAATTTTAGCAGCAGTGAAGCATAATCAATTTGCATATGTAGGCGTTAGCAGGTAACGATCACACTGGAGAGGGTATTACGTGATATTTTTCTCCTCGTTACTTTGCTGTTAAGGGTATGCGTGTGCAGTTAGCATCATAGTACTAGTAACTGGTCGCCTTTCATATGTTACAGTTTCTGCATTAGCGGCACAATCATGCAGCGAGTGTTCTTTCTGCTATGTTAGAGACACAAACTAAGAATGTATTTGTAATAAATACTAAACTGCAATAATAAATACTAAAGCGCAATAATAAATAGTAAAATAAGTCATTTTTCTTTGACAATGGAAAGCATAAGAAGTGATTACAGCTGTTACAGGCCCAACTCACCACTGCCTTTATAGGTATCTGGTGTGATGGGCTGGTTTAGGTAGTGATGCCAGGTTCCCGCTATCTACTTTTATTTTCCAACAGAAACTGTTGGTATCATTCTAAAAGGTTGGGCTGTGGCTAGAATAAATCATCAACGTTCACCACCCTTGACATCAAGACATGGATCAAAAGTTGGATGCATTCGAAAACAAATGCTTGAGGAGACTGATGAACAATAACTCTCTGAGTGCCAGGGGGCTGAACATCACAACCCTAAGTAGTGGTCAAAAGAGACGTAAAAGCAGCGCATCTTGTGTTTACTGGGCTTTTAGGTAGGAACCTATGAACCTATGATGCGTTACTTGGGACTCAAAGAGTTAACTCTTTGAGTCCCAAGGAACGCATCAAGCGCTAATTTGTTCCTACTTGGCGGCCCAAACAGCGCATGATGTGTGACGGTTTTTAATTTACCACTTATCGGTAATTACACGCGAACCGGTCAATTTAAACTTCCTTTCCGGTTCTCAAGTGTGTAGTGAACACACGTAGAGTGCATTTGTTTGGGTCTGGTGAGTTTTTAACGCTTTAAATCGATATTTGTGTGGTCTACTACGTTACCAAACAATTGTCTGAAAACAATATGTCCGATCAGTCATCGTCTTCATGCCCATCAAAGCGATTTACTGCTTTAGAATCATCAAATTTGATAAAACAGTGGATCGATTAAAGTAATGTGGAGTTGGATAATGATAGTAGCGATGTGAAATTTCCCCAAACTGTTGACGAGTCAAGTTTTGATGAGGATGTGTGCGTAATTTACCTCCTGCTAAGAGGACAAAACTGACTAATTCTGCCATGGCAACACAAGAGAAGCACCTCGTAACGCGACACCAGCTAGTCCAAATGTCAGCGCTTCTAGTACTACTATCCATAATCATCTAAAACTATAGATATATATCTATAAAAAAGCGGACATGTTTACAGTGCCTTTACAGTTTTTTCTATGTGAGGAATTCAATTGTTTTTAGAAATGTCACTGTTTGTGCCACTGGAGAATATATTTTGACGTGTTTTGGTAGTGTTATTAAAATTGCTATGCAACAACAACTATTGCACATTTTGCTTTAATATTGGCTGTGCATGCTTAAAAATGGTGTACCTTCCTTTGTGATGCATTTTGGATATACTGTATCAAGAATTTTGGGATCAGCTTCTGGGTAAGTTGAAAAAACTTGTTCATAATTTACTCACCTCTCAAACTAAGTCACTGTTTTCTCTTACTAAATACTAACTAACATTATAATTGTTTGTTGTAGCAGTATGCTAATATTAATCCTTATCCATTTATGTTAAATATCATGTATGATATGTGTATGTTGGACATCAGCTGCGGTTGTGTGGTTTGTTTTAAAGTGCTGCATTTGTTAAAAGTCAAAATCATATTACCCCTCCTTGGGCCTCAGATGCAAAACCCCCTGGGACTCATAGAGTTAAACGGGATCTTCTTCATCTTTGTTCACTGGCTGTAACCTCTGGTGAAAAGTCCGGGTTGTTCGTCCGTTTGGACTCTGGCTTTGTACCAGGGCCTGTTTTACATGTACATCCATTTAATTAACTTATTCGTGCAGCTGGTTGTTCCTTGCCACTCTGGAAGATGTACTCCAACTTCAAAGGAAGTCCCCAATTAGTCAACTTCTAGGACATGCTGGTTGGGAAGGCAGTGGGTCTATTCTTGTTTTCCCCACAATGGGAAATGGGATGAGGTCAAGAAAGGTGAATCCCCGTGTGGGTTCCAGGGCCCCATCGTGGGGAAAACAAGAATAGACCCTCTGCCTACCCAAAAGCATGTCGTAAGAGTCGACTAATTGGGGAGCTTAATTTGAAATCGGAGTGCATCTGCCTGAGAGGCAAGGAACCAACAGTCTGCATTCAAGTGAATCAGATCTGTAAAACTAATGCACATGCAACACTCAGGTTCTGGAGCAGGACTGCAGTTCAGAAGTGGACGAACAACCAGAACTTTCCACCAGAGTGTACAGCTGGTGAACGCAAAGAAAAAGAAGAAGAAGAAAGGTGAAGAAATAAAAAACATGCCTGGAGAATGGGTGATTTTAACAGTTATAAGACAAAGCAAATGGTGCAATACTAGGTTCATCCTAAGAAGAAGTAAGCAAAGAATCAATAAACAGGAACTGAAATGCGAACCAAAGATTGAGGAAATGAAAACGTCCAAGTAAAACTCTAAAATGGACATTGATAAGAGAAGTCAGAGGTGCTGAAGTGGATTCCAGCCATGATACTTAATGGATTAAAAAGAATAGAATAAAATGGAGGATAGGACTGCCCGCTCTATGTGATGTACAATAGGATCCCAAATATTGTGGTTTTTGGTAGGGCAAACCTGCCTAGCATCCACATGATACTAAAGAATTTTCAGCTGTGTTGGGCTGGTCACCTAGCTCGCATGCCAGACTATTGCCTCCCAAAGAGAGTATTTTACGGGGAGCTCCAGCAAGGGAAGAGGTTCCTGGGAAGATAGAAAAAGCCCTATAAAGACACCCTCAAAACTGCTCTCAATTCTTTTGGCTTAACACAGCGATGTGGGAGGCTGCTGCACAAGACCGTTCTGAATGACCTACATCCCTCAGGCATGGTGCATCAGCCTGCCAGGCAGCATAGGTTGCACAGGCAGAGAAACGGAGGCAGGCTAGAAAGAACTGTATTGCTAATCCAACACTTACTGCAGCTTCCACCTGTTGTCCGCACTGCTCAATAACTTTCATGGCTCATATTGGACTAATCAGCCACCAATAATTGATCATTACTACTTTGGATAAAAAGTGGTATTCATCACTTGTAATGGACGAACAACACAATAACACAACAGAATGCTGATGAGTATGGTGGTGGTGGAGCAGAATAATTGTAGTGCAGCGTCCTATGGTTCTGCCATTCCATGTAAATGACACTGTTCTTTATTTCACCTATCCGTTTTCTTCTTGGCTGCCCTCTTCTAAGTAAAGAACCTTTTTCCACACCTTCAAGCGTATTGGGCATATAGGACTAGACTTATTTTTAATAGACCAATCAGCACTCGGTCAGGTCATTTAAAAAAAAATCTAGTTCCGTCATGACCTGAACTCACAATCATCTGATTTGCAGGTAAGAGCTGCTAAACCATGATGGGTCCCTGCCCTCTTGTGCTCATAAAAAAATCTTCTTAGAAATTGTGCATGTGCTGATAATAGATTTTGATGCATTCTAGCCATATGCCTAAAATATCTCATCGTTTACTTCTCATGAACAAGCTTTTATTCTCACAATCAGTCTGACAGTATTGATTCTACTTGGTCTTGGATGGCTACAGTGACAGCTTTCTTCATAGATATAAATACAACAGAACATAAGCTATGACTCGGAAGCTCAAAGAAGGGGGACGGCAAAAACATGCAAAGAAACTTACGCCCTTCTTTTAAGTTGCAGCCTTTTGAGGTTTCCCAAACTTCCAAGTCATTGCCTGCGTTCAGTGAATTAATTTTTTTTATACAAACTGGACTGCTGGCACCCCTATTTTTATCACGTTTGGATTTCTTCAGAAAAGTTTATTTTACATTTGTAAGCTTAGAATACCTGTTTAAATTGTGTAAAAACAGGATAGACCAGATAAAAAAAATGTCCATTTTAATAAACAAGTGAATTTAATGCCAGTGTCAGGCCTCATTTTCAAAACCCCAACAGCAGCTTAAAATAGTTAAGGAAAAAATTAAAATTACCAAATAGGGTAGCTCCACACACATTATTACTACTCTAATTAAACAGAAACAAATGTAAAATATTGTTCAAAAATAAGAAGTATGAATGGCATTTAAAAACAAAACTGAAACAAAAAAGTAAAATACTATTCAAAAATAGGAAATATGAATGTGGCATATTTTTTTTTTTACAATTGTGCCACATTTGAGTTTGGCTGCAATGTGTCCACTGTGGGAGTATGGAGAATTTGCAGTGTGGCGCTAATCTCTTAAACGGCCTAACCGAGACTAGAAACATCAATAAATGAAATACACCCAATAGATCATTCCACAACACTCTTCACATCCTGAAGACATGAGGAAAACTAATAATGAAAAGAGAAACAAGATTTCACAGGATAGAAAATTACATAAAACAAGGGTTGTGCAAATCTGTTTAAGGCATACCTTGAGGTGTTGCTAAGGCCGCAGCTAGCTGTGCAAAGGCTTCAGGCATGCCCCCGGCATCCAATCCAAACAATCCTGGTGGTTTCACAAACATGGGAGGTTTCTTCTCAGGCGGATTGCTGAGTATTTTAATCTGAGACCTAATAATGAATCAAAGAAAATTTAAATCTAATGAATTCCCATGCTTTTAAAGTGAGAGACCTAATAATGAATCAAACATGATTTTAATCTGAGAGACTTAACCCTTTGAGTAACATCATGCGTTAATCGGTTACAACCCAGGAGGCCAATCGGTGTGTGAAGTGTCCAGGTTTTTAGTTCACATTAGTATAACACTGGCAGTTTTGAGTGGTATTTCCTGGTCTTTGTGTTTGATGTGTCATATGTTGATGATTGGCACATTTTAACGTGGTTAAAAGCATAAGATGCAGCATGTCTGCGAGCTTTACCGAGGTACTGTGTATGCATGCCAACAAGGTTTATGACTTTAGAAGCCTCATATTTAAATAAAACGTTTTTATCAGATTTACCCAAAGCCAGACAAAGAAAGTTATGTGTTAAACTTGTTTTTTGGCATTGATACAGTCAAACTTTGATGAGGGATGACTCTGATATATACCTGACGCAAAGCCTACAACGATAACAAAGTCAGCTGGTACAAAGAGAATAAATATTAATCATAAAGGCGATATTATTAAGTGTTAGTTGGGTCTAGTGTGATTCCCTTATTATGGTGACTTTGATGTATAATGTGTATGTTGCGTGGCAGTTGAATTAGTATGGTCTGTTTTAATGTGTAACATTTGCGAAATTTCAAAACTGCATTACCACCCCTTGGGTGTCTGAAGCTAAACCCTCTGGGACTCAAATAATGAATCAAACATGATTTTAATCTAAGACCTAATAATGAATTGAACATGATTTTAATCTAAAACCTAATAATGACACAAACAATTATAATCTGAGAGACCTAATAATGATACAAACATGATTTTAATCTGAGAGACCAAATAACAAATCAAGTATGGTGTAATCTCAGTCCACATAAGGAATCAATTAATAATGAATCAAGTATGGTGTAATCTCAGTCCTCATAAGGAATAAATTAATAATGAATCAAGTATGGTGTAATCTCAGTCCTCATAAGGAATCAATTAATAATGAATCAAGTATGGTGTAATCTCAGTCCTCATAAGGAATCAATTAATAATGAATCAAGTATGGTGTAATCTCAGTCCTCATAAGGAATCAATTAATAATGAATCAAGTATGGTGTAATCTCAGTCCTCATAAGGAATCAATTAATAATGAATCAAGTATGGTGTAATCTCAGTCCTCATAAGGAATCAATTAATAATGAATCAAGTATGGTGTAATCTCAGTCCTCATAAGGAATCAATTAATAATGAATCAAGTATGGTGTAATCTCAGTCCTCATAAGGAATCAATTAATAATGAATCAAGTATGGTGTAATCTCAGTCCTCATAAGGAATCAATTAATAATGAATCAAATACATATCTAATTACTTTAAGAGGTAACTGATATCCGAATGACCAAACCATTCAGACACACTGGAAAAGTCTTAGTTTCTGTACTGGTCAGCAACACCATCATCATCATCCTGTTGTGCCTTAATGTCACACAGAGCTTGCAGTCTATTCCTCCATTCTATCCTGTACAATCCATTTGATATCATGGATGGAATTCAGTCCAGCCCCTCTGGCCTCTCTCATCAACGTCCGTTTTAGGTTTTTTTTTAGGCACCCTCGCTTCTCCCATTTATTTTATTTCCCATTTTAGTGCCTGCTTGGTGATTCTCTGCTTGTTTCTTTTCAGATGTGTCCAATATAGCACCACCTTCTTTGTCGTTTAACAGTTCTTGCAAGTAGTTGCTCAGATATTTCTCTTATTTCTTCAACCCTCTTGAATTTATTCCATTTTATGTTCAACACTGACCTCAGGCTTTTTTTTTCAAACGCATTTAACGTTCACTCCATAGTTGGTTCTCCAACTAAATGTTGAATGAAGAATCAACATTACAGCACTCTGGGCACCCCTATTAGCACTCCGTCACAATCTTCAACAGCAAGTGAAGAGTTAAAATGACGATGGTACCAGTAACTGTCTGATTGTAGTGGTTCTCCAACTTTTACTGACATACGTTTAAAAAAACCCACAAACTCACAACTCGACTCTTGATATCTCCACACCCCAGTCCATGCTGGCCTTGTTGCTGTGTGCCTGGGTGATGCCAAAAACATCATGTAAATAGAAAGCACGAACAAAGAAAAGCAAAGGATCTGTTTTTACTCACTGACACATACTGGGCATATTGTAGTGCATAACAAACCTGATATTTTGGCTGATTTTGTTTTACTAGGGCAATTTTATATTCGAAAGTTTGCCATTGTTTTCTGGATGGTCAGCATTCAATTCTCCCATTTGAAACAATGCACAGCAGTCTGCTGCCAAATCACCAATTGGAATCAAACTGGGCACCTCTGAATTACAAAGTTCCTTTACAGCGCCTAAGCCACACCCACTTGTACCACTGTCTACAGTACTTGAAAACATGGCTCTTGACTAACACAAAGGTAAGTAAAGACAGTAAGAAGATTATTGGCATACAAATGCAAAAAAAAGGACCAAAAAAAAAAAAGGCACACTTCAACAGGCTGCCATTAGCAACATCATCACAGGAACCTTTCACTGACTATTGGAGAAGGGGACAGGGCATGAGTGGGAATGACCCAAGTGCAGATGTCTCAGTTCTTCATTCACTAATGCTAATAGTACCACTGCCGGTTGCTAAGGTTGGGGATGAAGCACTTATAGAATGTGCCAAGTGCTGTTGATGCCAGTTCTCATCTCAAATCAGCTCGTTCATACATGAAGCAGGTGAACTGGTATAAGACTGTGACTTTTCCTTGATGGTTGGAATGAAAGCAACATAACCTTCTTCTTCTACTGATACCCTGCTGTGAACTGGCAGAAAGTTCTGGTTCTTTATCTACTTCTGAACTTTGGTCTTGTTCCAGAGTTTTGCATGTGTATTCATTTTACAGAACCAGCTTACCTGTGTGCAGACTGTTGGTTCCTAGCATCTCAGGCATATGCATTCAGACATTGAAGGAAATATCCCTAATTAGTCGCCTCCTATAAAATACCTGTTAGGAGGCAGTGGGTCCATTCTTTCTTTCCTCACAAAAGGGCCTCAGGACCTATATAGGAGCAATATTATGCAAAGGATTTGGAGCTAACTGATGTGATAATTAAACTCTTTAAAAAAAAAAGTCATTGGCAAAAGATTAATGCAAATGTTTCTAAGCATTAGCATTTACCAAGAGGGTATCAGCAATAAGATGCCTTTCACCTTCTATATCTGCACACTAGCACACTTACCAAGAGGGTATCAGCAATAAGATGTCTTTCAGCTTCTAAAACTGAGCATTAGCACACTTACCAAGAGGGTATCAGCAATAAGACGCCTTTCAGCTTCTATGTCGGCCAGTGTTTTTTTGGCCAGGATGTTGCAAAGAGATGTCTGCACCAGGATTCGGGTGGACTGATCCAAGTTCTGTACACTGATCACTGACTTTTCAGCGTCTACAATCTGGAAATAAATCTCAGCTCCCACTTCAATAATAGCACCATCTTCTGTTATGACCTGAAAAAAATTTATATAGTTGATAATGAAATCTTTGGGACAATGCCACTATACAAATATTTTAACAGGAAACTACAGCCTTTATTATGCATGGAACAATATTGTATATCATGTTTTGTTTTATGAATTTGGTTATCAAATGTATTTGGTATTTATACAATTTACTGTAACAGAAACATGCAACTTTTACTATAACTGACAATTTAATAGCAACATAAATCTGCTATCTCTACTATAACAGATAACTAACTTATAGTGTAACACAAAACTGCTACAAAAAACATACTCTTAATTGTAATAGAAAAATGCCACTGCTACTGCAAGTGAGACTTTTATAGTAACAAAAATCTGCTATAGCTACTGTAAGAGATTACTGTTACTTCTAGTTAACAGAACACTGCTACTTAACTCTTTGAGTACCAAGGAAGGCATCACACGCTAATTTTTGAAGCAGGATTCTTATACTATTTCTCAACAATGCCTGGTCACTTTGGTGCATAATATGTGACAAAAGGGGACATGGCTTTAATGTGTAACACTTGTGACATTTCAAAGTTACATTACCACCCCTTGGGCCTCTGATACTAAACCCCTTAAGACTTACAGAGTTACCTGCACATAAAAAATCCTTACATTTTTATTATAACAGGAAACTACAGCCTTTATTATGAAAGAATGATGCTCCTATTAAAACAGAAAACAGTTCTTTCCAGTGTAGCATAAACATTTTAGATCCATTGTAATAGAAAATGGCTACATCTATTTAAATATGAAAACACAAGATCTATGATAACAGAAAACTGCACCATCTACTGTAACATAAGTTTAAAGTTGAAGTTTGAACAACAGATCAACATCATGACACATGGCAGTAACCCATAAGTGCTCCTTTCTTCTTCTAACCAAGTCTGAGAAGAAGCTAAGTGCAGTGCACGGGCTACGTAGCACTGGCAAGGATCTGAAACAATTTAGGTAGATTTTTAACTCCATATTCTGCCCAGGCTGTGCTACTCTTTTCAATTTCCAACTTCCAAGGGATTTTTTTGCCTGTGCAACAATACACACGGGCGTCCGATCTCACTATCAAGAGACCAGTGAAAATTACTAGAAGTCCAAGTGAAAAAATCCCAGTCCTCACTGGGGTCTGAACCCAGGACCTCTAGCACATGAGGCAAACACCATACCTCGAGACCACGCAGCCCCTATCTAATGCAACATAAACTACTGCTTTTACTGCAGTGTTTTTTTTGTTGTTTTTTTTCAAGTTCTTAATTCATCTGAAGATGTAAATGTGTTGTGCCCGCTTACAACATGGCTGCGATATTTGCAACTTTCAGCTGACAAATCTGTCTTCTGCATGCATTTGTTGCCAGGGTTAGCTTTCCTGGTTTATTGTATTACAGAATAGTTGTCTTCTTTCAACAGAAAACTGATACTTATGTTGTAACTGGTACTTCTATAACACATAATCCCATATCAGCTAAACAGAAAACTTGATTCTATGTTTAACATGAAACAGCTACTTCTATTATACTTAAACACAAAATAACAAATTTTTTTAAACTTCTTCTGTAAAAGAGACACTTGGCCTGGGGATTGGAAGCTCGTAGTTTCGGGTCTTGATGGAGCCAGACTTTTAAAAAAAATGACTTTGGCTCCCAGGTCGACCCAGCCTTAAGTGTGTACCAGCTAGAGTCCTGGGAAGTAAAGGCAGCCGGCGTGTTGTTGACCACATCACCCCCCGAGTGCCGATTGTTCTATAAAAAAAAGGTCTAGACCTATATGCCCAATACACCTGAAAGTGTGGAAAAGGGTCTTTTACTTTACTTTACTGTAACAGAAAACTTACTTCTATTGTAACAGACAAGTAAAACATCTAATACCACAGTAACCTGCAACTACTCTTGAGTGTGAGAACAAGAGACTATCATATATATACAGAAAATTTGTGCAGCAAAAAGAAAGCATCACTCTTGCCTGTTTGGGTGGCACACTGAAAGCTTTTAGGCGAACATCAATTGTATGGCAGCGGTCCAAAACAGGAAACAAAAACACGAATCCTGCACACAGACAAAAGGCAAGATACCATTAGTGCTCAAATGCATGTATTTATTGTTCTTCCTACTCTTCTACTTTTGGATGGGGGGGGGGGGGGGGGTGGGGGGGGGGGGGGGGGGGGGGGGGGGGGGGGGAATTACACCTATTGCCAAATGCTCCAAAGGTTGTGGATTCAATTTCAGACTCTTTGGTTTGTGACTGCAAGTATGTTTAAGATCCCTGGGAGCTGCTGCTAGAGCTATGGAGTGTGTGCTTTAGTGCAAAGCTTGCGTGAGAAACTAGCCATTCTAAGTAGAGAGAATGACTCATATGGGTTAAAACCCAGCAGTTTTAAAGTTGATTCTCTGGCCTTTAAGGCATTCTCCTACTACCTCTCTGGTGACCACCACTTGCTTTGTGGCACTGGTTATGAACAAGGTGATGTAACAGATCTTTCCTGGTTCCTGACAGTTAAATCTACAGGACTTCCTATAGTTGCTATCATGGCCAGGTCTCCGTTTCGTCCTGCAGAAGGTGCCCTGGTGTTGTTAGCCTGGGTGCTCCACAATGCAGGTGGCAACTTTTAAATCCTTTTGTTGAAACTGCCCTCCTCAGATTTTTGTCATCTCCTCTGTCTTTCTTATTTACACTAACATGTATGGCTGTATGTCGTCCTCATCTTGTTTTTTCCTCTTCACTTACATCAAAAGATTAAGCAGTAACTTTGTCTCTTTGAAATTGAGGGGTGGATGAAGCTGCATAAGGTTTTTCCTGCAAGTTCACCTGTCTCTTCTAAGAATGATGAATGTTGAATGCTGAATTAGGAATCAACATCACAGCACCCCCATAAGTGCTCCATCCCAATCTTCAGCAGCAAGTGAAAAGTTAAAATTCCGATGGTACCAGTAACTATCTGATTGTATATCCGTCTCACCTTTCCCCTGAGGCCAGATCCCCTTGTAACTCCTCAGACCGTAATGATCTATCTGTGCCTCGGCACTGTTCACTTGCTCCCAAAGGGCCCTCACAACATCCAGCTTGTCATACATCAGTTCACCACTAAGTTGTGCAGAACCGGCCAGTCTATCTGTTTGCTCATTTCCCAACACAACAGCCTCACCTTAAGAAAATATCCAAAGGATGCTAACTTCCTCATCTTCTCCTCCTCCCACTCTCTCCGCTGACACCTGAAGATGGTATCAAGCACAGAGCACACACTCTGTACCTCCGGCGATGATTCTTTTTATTATTAAATTCTCTTCTAAGTAAAAAAGGACCCTTTTCCACGCCTTCAGGTGTATTGGGCATATGGACCTATATTTTATAGACCAATCGGCACTCGGTGAGTGATGTGGTCAACATCACACCAGTCGCCTTTACTTCCAAGAACCTGGTACCCACTCAAGGCTGGGTCGAGCCAGTCATTTTTGAAGAAAGCCCAGTCCCATTCATAAAACCAGCATCAGATTCCCGTTTAGTTTGACGTTAGTCTCCTCAAATAGAGAAGGTGAGTTTTCAATCACAAGTTTGTTGGGCTGGTCGACTTTCCTGAAGGTTACGGGTATGTCCCACTCTGTTGTTTGGTTTCTGCGATGTCTTGCATTTATGTTTTCATTCTGAGAAAAACAATGCCTGTTACAAAGTTTGCAGCACTCTCTAGGGGGTTGTGTCAGACCCTGTTTCTCCATGTTTTTGGAGTGTTCATATAGCCGAGGTGCCGGGTTTGATCCCAGCTGCAGGTGATTTGGCAGCAGCACCGTCTTGCATTGGTTTTGACAGTAGTATCGACAGCTAACCTTTTAGAAAGCAATGGCAAACTACTGAATGTATAACTGACACCGAAAATCATTAACAGTCAAATGCTGAGGCTGGTTCTGCAACCTCCTGTAAGGGACAGGCAACTGACTGTTAACTGGGAATTGAAGAGTTAATCAATAAAGCACTGAGATTACCTGGCCCCTTCATTCTATGCAGATGACCCAGCCTGAATATCACCAGTCTTTCATCATGGGGGATTTTCTGTTGGAAACCAAAAGATATAGAAGGTAAGCACATCTCATAACCCTTTACTTTTTTGCTTACCCACGGATATATCATGTGTGTAGTAACTTTATCCCATATGTTATGTGAGGTATTTCACACATGCTATTTTGTCTATCTTTAATTCCAAGTTTACAAAACAGGTTTCAAGGATGTGTATTATTCAAACCACCTTCCCCATTTTTCTGGCAAACACTGATCTCTGAGCATTGGATATCTTCTTCTACTGTGTTTACCCTTAAAACGGAGGTTGGCAGACTGTTGGGGCTTACAGCTAGGCTGTGATATCAACATCTTTTTAGCCAACACATCTGACTTCAGTAAGTCTCTAATTAGCTGTACCCTTTTACGACATGCTTGTTAAGGGGCAATGGATCTATTCTCTTTCTCCAGCAGTGGATGCCTTCACCTGCTCCCAAGGCCTCAGCATCGGATATGATTTCTAGGGTTGTGGTTTACAGCTCATCATCATCAAGTGCCTTGCCAGCTGGCGTAGGCATTCTCGCATCGCCACAGATCTCGGTCTTTTGGTGTTCTGGATCAATTCCACAGATGATGTTTCTCCATGCCACCGTCTTAAGCCATCCATCATCATTTCTCTTGGTCTGTCTCGTCTACCGGTGATCTTTTCAGTCATCACAATATTTTTCCAGTGCTCCTTTTCTCATCACATGACCAAAGAACTTAGTTTATAGCTAGACAGCAATATCCGCACCCAATATCCGCATCATCCAGCCCAACACACCCGATTTTAGCAAACCCTTAATAAGTCCACTTTTATTACAAACTTGTTAAGAGGCAGTTAGTCTATTCTTTATTTTCCCACCAAAATGTGGCCCTGGGATTCTCCTCCAGGGAGAAAAAAAAAAGGTTTGACTGTAGTTGAACCTTAATTAAACGAACACAACACAAAGTATGACTAGAAAGCTCAATGCAGGGAAACGAAAAACAGACATAGGTACAACCAAAAGTTGGAATCACAATCTTTACAATCAAATAAAAGAACAAGAATACTACACTACAACACAAGTGAAATAAACATCACAGGGACAGTTAATCGGTACTGGAAGATGAGACCAATCTGTATATCAGAGCTGGCTTTTGCAGACGATGTGGCCCTGATAGCTAAATCAGAGGCACACCTTCAGTCCAACTTACTTGTCTGGAAGGAAGAGCTTGAAAAGAAAGGGATGACCATCAGTGTCTCCAAAACTAAAACCATGGTGATCTCAAGAGAGGAGAAGAAACACCAGATCATGATGGGACAGTATGCGTTGGAGCAGGTTAACCAGTTCAAATACCTTGGAGTTGTATTAGACCAAAATGGAGGCATTAAGACTGAGCTGGCTACACGAAAAGCAGCTGCTGGGAGACTCTTCCAGGCCATAAACCGAGGGTTTCTTAGCAAAAGAGAAATTGGCAAGAGGACGAAAATGGCTGTTTACCGCTCTACCTATGTACCAGTCCTGACCTATGGGTGTGAGTCATGGGCAATGACAACAGCTCACAGAAGCCAGCTGCAGGCCTCGGAAATGAGATACCTGAGAAAGGTGGTCCAAGTGACAAGAAGGGACAAAGTCCGCAATCAGACAATACGTCAAGATCTTGATACCCAGCCCTTAGTAACCCGAGTAGATCAGTCACAGTTACGATGGTTTGGACATGTATGCAGAATGGGAGAAAATCGGCCACCATGGCAAGCATGGGAGGCTAAGAACCAGGGAACCAGACCTCCGGGACGACCCAGGGTGCGCTGGGAAGACAACATCCGACAGTCCCTAACTGACAGAGGACTGGAATGGAACAAAGCCAGAAAGAAAACTGCTGATAGAGACGTCTGGCGATCTCTCTGGCAAACCTCTACACCCCAAGGTAGAAGAGGAGCGACTAAGTAAGTAAGTAAGTAAGGGACAGTTAATCTATGCAGTGAAAGAAACAGAACTGAATAAATTTGGAATAGGAAAGGGTTGGGGGGGGGTGGAGAAATGATAAAAAGAAAGGAACAGAAAAACAAGGGGGAAAAAGGAATAAATACATAAAAAATAAAACATATATCAAACACCCAAGTGGTTTATAAAGAAGAGTGATTTTAAAAAAAAAAGCAAGGCTCCTGGAAGAAGAGATAGGATGCAGAGGTGGTGCCACAGCACCAGGGCTCAAACCGTTCAATGCCTACAGCAGTTGTCCTTGAAACAGATTCCCAACCGGCGGCCTGGCCAACATAGATAAGATTGATGTATTCCTTCGGGCTAGGGTACATCTGCCTGAGAGGTGAGGAACCAACAGCCATCCACACAACTAAGCCAAATCTTTCAAATAGATGTGCATGCTTCAGTTAAGTCGGGAAACAAGGCTACAGTCGAGAAGTGGACTTCCTGTTAGAGTTTACAGTCAGTGAGTGTGAAAAAGAAGAAGAGACACAGCTGACCAGCAAAAAGGTGGACACAGTACATCACAGTATGTTAGCAAATCCTCCAGGATAAAAACATAGGATGCAAAGGAAAAGGCAAGGGAATGAAAGCCATTCTGGTGGCCCATGATGGAAGCAATATTCTGCAAAGAACTTGTCACATAATGACAACGATTGCTAAGATGTTTAGAGAAAATGAATCTAAAGTGTACAATTTAAATACAGAGTATCGCATGAAATTCCTATAAAATACTGTACCTTAAAATGAAACCACGCTATCACTGGGAAGGTGAAGATGCAGACAATAATGTGTGCTAATCAGAAAACTGAATTTAGCATAGATTTTCTGTATAGCAAATACTTTACCTTAAAAGTGGGGGTCTCGGTGGTAAAGTGGTCAAGCCATTTGCCTTGCGCTCTGAAAGTCATGGGTTTGTATCAAGGCTGCGTCATTCAGTTCACGAGTGCAATTTTTACGGAGATTCTGGGGATCATCGTCAAAGCTATAGAATTTGTGTTCTGTGTGATGCTCTCGGCAGGTGGCTAGCCATTCTGCGGAGAGAGCGAGCCATATGGGATAAAATCCGGCGCAATGAAGTCGATCCTCTCGATTTTAACCTTTAACCGTTATCTTAAAACTAAAATATATTATGACTGGTCAGGGGAACATGTAGATAATAACGAGTGCTTTTCAAATACAGAATGTAGCATACATTTGCTGTATAGCAAATACTTTACCTTAAAACTAAACCACATCATACTGGGCAATGTGAAGATGTAGATAACAATGTACGCTATTATTCAAAAACTGAATTTACATGAAATTCATGTAAAGCAAATACTTTACCTTAAAACTGAACCACACCATCACAGGGAAGGTGAAGATGTAGATTACAAGGTAGCCAAACAGGACAAAGAACTTGGCAAGTCTGTCAAGCTGTGAAGGCGAAGCTGTCAATATACCACAAAGTAAATTCTTCATTAACATAAGGCCACAAAGTAAAACAAATAGTTATTATATTCTCATACTTATAACTCTTTGCCTCTACCAGTAGCATATCAATGAAGGTCATGGCTGTGACAAAAGCCCTAGGATGGCTGAAAACTCAGGAATTCACTAATGCATGCCTTCTCAGCGACTCAATGAGCATGCCACAGAAGACTAAGGTGGGGCATATAGGAAAACTGTGGCGATATCTGATACAACATGCAGCATTCTGAAAAATTACCTTTACCTTTGTTCCAGGGCATGCTGGAGTGAAAAGCTATGAGAGAGCAGAGGCTCTGGCTGTCAGAAATGGGCCATCTATGGACAGGAGAGACATCATCAATGCCATACAACAGACTAAATTCTGTGAGGTTTTCATGATCCAGAACAGAATGGGAGTTTGTTAGCTTTAAAACACTTGGAGACATACTCAGAAAGAGACTGGAGCACACATGGTCATGTCTGATGTGCGATGAAGATGATCTTTAAATGAACAACAAACAATAAACCTCTAACTCATTCAGTACCGACCATCTTCCAATATGTTTCCTGCTAAACCGTTTTCAGTACCAGGCAGATATAATTTTAGTCTACTCTCTGAGGGGGGGGGGGGGGGGGGGGGGGGGTGAAAGGATCTTCTGTGTGCTCTTTCTAATGCATTGTATCAATTGATAATAATTTGTTTTTAATACTGTCGTTTAATATTTTGCATGGTCTGTATTTATTATATGGGATTTCAGCTTAAAAGTAATAAATGTGTATGCCAAAGGGAGCCAGACAGACAAACTAAAGGACGAAAGTTAGTTAGTTAGTCTTTCCTCTTGTGTCGAGTGCGGCACATAGGGCAGAGGTCATGACTCTCCATGCATGGCGGTTCGTTGCAATCCGTTGTAGGTCTTGGATGTTTGAGTGGCCCATGAGCGAGCCTTCCCTAATGATAGTTCTACGTATGGTTTCCCTTGGTCTTCCACGAGATCTTTTCCCCTGTGGTGTCCAAATGAGGGCTTGGTAAGGAAGTCTTGATTTATCCATTCTAAGGGCGTGGCCGACATAGTTCCAGCGGCGTTTTCGTATAAAATTAGACACATACTCTTGCCTGGATTCTTGCCTTATTTGTGTATTTGTTCGGAAATCTGACCAAGGACGAAAGTAGTTAAAGTTATAATTATAATTTTAGGTTAGATTAGTCAATAAAATATTATGCTCTGTGTTTATTATATTTCTTCAGTGTGGCTCACTGTTTCTGCTTTTACCAAGGCATTCTTGTCAGATGACCAAAGCATCTCATCTGTTGCTCTTTCATGAATGGTATGGCTGATTTCAGTTCTAGTCTTATTCTCATTTCTTCATTGTATCTGTTCGTGTTACTCCAGCAATTCTTCTAAGATATCTATTCTCTGTTATTATGTAGAATAGCTCAAGCAAAGGCACATTTTACAAAATTAAGATTATTTTATGCAATCTTTCTTTGTCAATTGAGATGAGAAAGAGAATTCTTAAAAACTTTACAAATCCTATCTTGACATATGTAAGTGAATCCCTGGACAGTTGGTAGATTTGTGAAACCTTATTTGGAAGTTGTGGAGATGTGGTTTTATAGACGAATGATGAGAATACCCTGGACAGATGGAAAAAAAAAGTATGAGAATGTCTTGAAAGAAACTGGCTCACAAAGAGAACTTACTGCCCAGACCAGAAGGAGACAATATATATTCTTTGGTCATGTGATTAAAAGGAGAAAACTGAAGTTCTTCATGACAGTAGGAAGGCTGGAGGGGAGAAGAGGCAGAGGAAGACTGACAGAAATGAGGCTAGACAGTTTGGCATCATGGCATGGAGGATCATCTGTGTTAAGAGTTGACTGAAAGTACACGAAACAGAAGCTTGTGGACAGACATGACTATACGGCATGGACTTTATGAAGAAATTATTATTTTGCACTTAGTTGTATAATCTACACAATTTGTACAAAGGATACTTACTGATATCAGATGTCTTCAGCTTGGAAACCTCATTTCCGTATGTAAAAGCTGATTTGTATTTTGATCCAAAATGGCTCTTGTCTTCATAAGTAAATGCAGATGAGTAGTCGAATGTCATTCTCTTGCTATCACTGTCATCACTGTCATCTGCGGTTGGCAACCTGGTGTACTTGATTGATGCCATTGAGGCTGATGACCGAATACACAGGATTCACCAGACAATCCTTATTTACGGTCACTTACTGACATACGCTGGTTAACTGTCCTGCAGAGTACAAGTGAAGGACCCTTATTTACATAATGAAGCATACTGGATAAATGGTAAGTAAATTATTACTTGTGGGTTCCAGTGCCCCTCATTTTGTGGGGGGGGGGGGGGGGGGAAGACTGGACGACTACAGTACTTGTTTATTCTTAATTAATTACCATTTTGTGCTTTCACATTTCTTGACCAATTGATTGATGTTCAAACCCCACCAGGACATCACACCGAGTGATAAACATCCGATGACACAAAGTGTCACAATTCAAATCACAAATTAGGATCACCTGGGAAAGGTCCCTGAAACCTATACGTTTGGCTATATTAGGGCCCCTGGCAACAGGTGGAGTGGGGCTTTAACTCTACCAGACTGCTGGCTAGCTATTACGGGAATTTCCTAATTTGCCGCTAAACCGCTGCAACTCAATGTAGGGTTTTGCGTACTATGAGGAAACAATGCGTCACAAACTAAAAATTACTAGCCAATTGTAATCAGACCATGTGGTTAGTTATTGAGAATTGCTCCCCACGTGTGTCTGGATTTTCTTTGTGTGGTCTGACGTGAAAAAAATTCATGATAAAACGAGCAGCTGATGAACCAGGCACATCGACAGAAAAGTGAAGTAGGTCTAGGCTTTTCACAGTCCAACAAGTGATCGATACTTCGGTTGATTTAGACTGATGAGTCAGAATTTCGTGAAGAATACGCTCCTATTTAAAGTTAAAGAGTCAGTGTGAGCTCAAGTGATGACGAGAGTCTTGAAAATTATAGATTTAAAACTAGACTGATAGTAAGAGAAGGGGGCACGTCTCTCAAACAGCAACATCTGGGCTCACTTTGTGAAACAATGCCGAACATTCAGGGTGGAACTGCACACAAAGGTGGAATATTGGAGCTAGATGATGAAAGGTAAACATATTTTCTACAATGTCTCCAAGTTTCAACCTATTCTAGCGACTACAGTTTCGACAATTTGCGGTCTTTTTGGCAATTTCCGTTACCATGGAAACCGTTTGAAACTTGTTTGGGAAATGTCGGCTGGGGTTTCGGGATGGGTCCTAATCTCTCATGAAATTTTGCGATTGGTGTGATTTTCACCAGCTATAAATAGCTGAAAACGACGGGAATGAACCCGATTAACAGCGCATGTCTACGACAGCCGGACATCCTCTGTTTTTCTGTTACATCAGTTTGATTGAAAATAGCGGTAAGTATAATTTTTGTTTTCAATGTTGGCTTTAGGCCTTAAAACATTACCAGACATGGTAATGCTAGTTATAATTGAATTCTCCGTCCAATTTTACATTTGGATATAAAATTTCTTTCCTATTTATGGCTACTTCGGTTTACAGTGACATTTTTCAGGCAATTGCTATTATGTGGCTGTGTCTGAGAAAAATTGTCTGCCATCTTGTCCAATGTAAAGAAAGCCAAAATGAAAGTGCGCAGTTTGGTTGCGCAGAGAAAACTTCTTGTTTCTGAGACGCAAGTTTTCAACAGCTGTTTTTTACATCTCATCTCCACAAAAACCTACATATGCTCAGAAATGACATACAATCCTAAATGAGGTACCGTTGGAAAGAGATTGTTTACAGCTATCTAATTATCTAATTGTGCTGGTTTTATTGGTGTAGAGGGCATTTTAAAAATTTGACTAAAGTATCTACGTTATTCTAACCACTTGTTTGCATGTTCTTGTAACTAATATTTTTAAATATCATTTTGGTTTTTTCGTGTTGATGCCCAGGAGCTCAGGTACAGGGGGCAGTTAGGTTCAGAGCTTTAGGTCAGGTAGGGCTAAAATAATGAAAAACTGCGTTCCATATTGGGATGACTTTTTTTAAATATCTCGACCGATGCGACCAGGAAATCCGCAGATCTCTCACATTTAGTCATTTATTTACACAAACAAACCTCCACTGACTGTTGACTTTATTTATTTATATTTAAAATATGATATTATTATATTCAAATATTTAGAATAAAGTACATGCTGCATCAATATAACATTGTAAACAATGATAACATGAATGTGTATGAGTACCATATCTGTAATATCTATTATTATCAGTGTTTGGATAGGCGTCAGATAGGCCCTGGTGCTGATCTCATCTGTTGACAAGCCGCCATTGACTATTACAGTGTCTGTACAAAAGTGCGATCACACCAGGGAAACAACGAATCAAACTTGAATCAAGTTCTCAACACCAACAAGTGATGACGCCCATTTCTGGCATCTATTGAAGTTTTATGTTAGAAAGTACTGCTTTTGTGGTGATATCTAGAACCTAAGTTTAATTTTTGTTTATTTAAAGTAAGGATAGCTAGTCTGCTAGTTATACGTTGTTTCAAAAAATTTGAGAGAAGTAACCAAGCATTCCCTGGAAACTTACTGTTTTGTTATTGATATCACACCAAATCTGAAGCAGGATGTGATAATGTAAACAAACACTGTGACTAAAGTTTCCACTAAACCTGGAACACAGAGACATACCTCGACATTATTTGTAATGTGGAGGAGTATTCGATTTACTGTGACTAAACCAGGATTTTATACCTAATTGTGACTGTGTACCATAGTTCGTCTTTGAAGTGGGTACTGATTTGTCTATTAGTATTACATTATTATTTAAAATATTTATTTAGTCCACTTTACAAGAAAGATCAGAAACAGGAAATGTACATTTCATAACATAGCAGGATAATATAAATAATAGCCATCATTACATTCGACTCACCTCCTCCTCTCCACTGCAACCATTCGTGGCTGGCTAGTCAGCGCTCCTTCATTCACATACGGTTTCGATTTTCGCTCAGGACTGGGATGGATCGATCGTGCACGTGAAGGGAAATTGGTGAGGGGAGAATAATGTGTCGTTGGGGATCGATATTCTTCATGGGCTACAGTTCTTTCTCCTGCAAGACAACATAACATTATGTAGATTTCTTACAGGGACGAAATGGAGATCAAGTCCAGTTGTATAATTGCAAGGCAAGCAGTTGAATTGTTCTTGTTTTGTGCACTGTTTTGTCTCTATCATAACTGTTATTATCAAGTATGTGTATGTTTATGTTTCTGGAGAAAGAATGCAGAAAATTTATTAATGGTTGGTGACGGCAGTCGTTTTTTGAGTTAAGCAAAGCTAAAATATTATAATATGAATGTTAATCTGTGATTATGAAACTTGATGCAGTTTTTATCTTCATTCAGTTTTAATATGCTATTCTTGTTTGTTGTTTATGAATTCAATTGTAGAAACTCTTCAAATATTATATAAAGTAGCTAAATATAAATGTTTCTTGAAAAATAATCTATCTCTTTAATCTATATAATAAAGTATGTTAGTGAGTGACCAGCTTTAATATAACACACTTGATAGAGTATTTTATCTATCTTCTCTATTTGCAGTGAAGTGCACTGTGATATACTTTGTTGTATCTGTTTTCTTGTAATGGTTTTAAAACAAGGAAATGTAATTACTAATGCTAGTGCATTCTTATATCTGTATAAATATAAAACACTTATTCAGCCTCAGATACATATTTTAGATTTTTGCATCAGGAGCACTGCCACAAAGGAGTCATTGGAGGAGGGTGACACATAGCCTCCTGTTATAGTTTTCATGAAGGGGGAGAGGGGGGGGGGGGTAATAGAGCCTATGTCTTGTTTAAGTGTGCAGTAATAATTATTAATGTGTGCTGAACAGCGCTGATCTTGTATAAATCATGTCTTGTTTAAGTGTGCTGTAAAAATTATGATGATTATTGTGAGCTAAACCACTAATAGATATGATAATATATTTGAAATAATACTAAATATATACACAAAAACTTACAATAAGAACGTCTATTCCTGGTGTGTGTTTTTTGGGCTGGGGGTGGGGACATTTCACCCTCTTGCAAATTGTCTGAGGGGAGTTCAGTCCCCTACACCCCCCTTTTCCCCCCTTCTTTTAAAAAGAAAAGTCTTGTTAATTAATGTGAGTGCTAACACTGACATCTTTGGCAGCATTTGGTCAAACTAATCACTTAGTGACACATGTTTTTGTTTCTGTTTTTCTAAAGGAAACTTAAATGAAAATGGTTGCAGCAGATGTTGACCGTTTGTTATCAGATTTTAAGAATTGATATACCACCACTAAGGGCAGATTTACAGATGATCAGTCTCGGTAATATATATTAAAGGGTCTCACAATAACAGTTCTAACAGCATGGTGATCCACAAAAGATAATGGAAGAATAAAATCACCATTCCCACGAACAATTATTAACTTTCTCACAAGATTTAGCAGCAAATGCATTCTTTTTCTGCCTTTTATCCCTCAAACAACTCATGCCAAGTCATTCTGGCCTTCGCTATTGCATGCAGCTCTCCCTATATCCTCTCCGTCTTTTTAACTTCACTCTCTAGCTCCCTTCTCCTTGTACTTTTTTTTTGGGGGGGGGGGGGGGGAGGTTCCTTTATTTTTGTGTCCCTGTGGGTTCCTGTTCAAATGCAGTCTAGTTAGATTATTCACAGCCTTTCTCAGCGTGTGTTCTATCCTACGCCAGCACCTTTTCTTCACCTCCACTGGAACTTGATCCAGACTTAAACTCAAGGATAATGTAAATCCAACTGGTTATTAGTATATTATAGTCAGTAGACCTAGTTAGAATTTATTAGAAGTCTTTAACTCCTTTATCATCATCATCATTGTCAGGTCCCTCTCATTACAGTACGCTGGAAAACCACTCTGTTTCTTGCCAGCCTTCTCACCTTGTGAATTTTTGTCTTGATATCCTGTGTTCACTGCCATGCTGGTCTACCACAGTAATTAGATCATAAAAAATGTCAACAGATTTTGTCTTCGTGATCCAAAGAATGTTCCTATAACATTAAAGTTCAAAAGCTCTGAAAGTTCCAGACATCATCATGCACCATCATCAGATGGTTTGGGTGATCATCCATCTCCACATCTTGCAATCTCCAACAGTGAGGGATTTTTGCTGGCAATGGTACACAGAATTGGCACCTTTATTTAAAGTATAGGGGAGCTGCATGTCCCGAGGCATAGTGTCTGCCTTGAGTGCAAGAGGTTCCAGGTTCAGTCCCTGGTAAGCGCTTGGATTTCTTCACGTGGACTTGGACCTAGTAAATCCCCATGGTCTCTGGGTAGTGAGATTGGACGCCCGTGTGCATTGTTGCGCATGTAAAAAGTCCCTTGGCAGTCTGAAATCGAAAAAAGTAGACTAGCGGTGCTGCCCGGGCAAAATTTGCAGTATAAAATCTACCCAAGTATTTCAGGATCCTCCCTGTGCACTGTGCTGAGCTTCTTCAGGCTCCGACTTGAGTTAGATAAAGAACCGAGCACTTTTTGGTTACTACCCATGTGCCATGATGTTGATCCATTGTTGAAAACCTTAAAACCTTTAATGTATAGTTTTTTTTTTTTGAAATACTGTATAGACACTTTAAGGTGAGTAGTGGTACCTTTTTAAGACACTTTCAGGTGAGTACTGGCACCTTTTTTATGCACTTAAAAAAGTCCTGAAAAAAAAAATTCTAACTTTGTGTCTGTTGGTACTGTGACGTGCGGTGCTAAACTTAACGTGGGCTTGATTGATTGTGACAAGCGTAAAAATGACTAGGGGTGTCGCAACGTATCAAATGGCATCAACACTTAACATGCCACTGGCCAAGAGTAACACAACATGATGAATGCTGAAGCTTCCAACGTAGCAGAACGAGAACTCTCTTTAAAAGTTCCATTTGTGTATTGACAATATCGATAATCGACACAATGAGAAAATATGTAAGCAACGACTCACACTCGCTCAACCAAAGCTCGCTCGTACATCCATAGACTGACGTGTCCTCACGATAGGTCGCAGTCCGACCTTGAGATCATGACAATCATCTTTGTGTTCAGTTCATCCGTCTGAATTAAATAATGAAGGTATACCGGCATACTGCCGAAAATGTAACGTTTACCAGCTTCCTGCTGAGGTCTTGGAGTCCCGGGGTAAAACGTCCTCAAGGATCCAACTTTATATAACGTTTGCTTCCGTGGGATCCCGGGGTAAAGCCTCCTCAAGGATCCACACGTCCGTCTCCTTCGGACTATAAACATCAACTGCGAAGTATACCGGCTTACTGCCGAAATGTGGCATCCCGGGGTAAAACGTCCTCAAGGATCCACCGTGGCATCCCGGGGTAAAGCATCCTCAAGGATCCACACCAAGGCCGGACCAAACCGTCCGCCTTGGTCAAACTTCGACTTACATCTCCTAGAATACAATTCCTTCACAACGTTACGTATTGTTTTGACGTCTTGTTTGCTCACTCCGTACTGGTGCGTTCTGGTGTACATTCGCACGCGACAGCTTTTCCCCCCTCCCCGAGGACGACCGAGCACTAGGACTTGTCGTAGTCTCGGTCGGAAAACTGGAGTCATGTCGCGGCAAACAGCACCAATACGAGAGAGCAAACAAGAACACTTGCATCTCCTAGAATATAATTCCTTCACAACCTGACATATTGTTTTGACGTCTTATTTGCTCACTCAGTACCGGTGCGTTCTGGTGCACATCCGCACGCGACAGGTACTTTTCCGTGCCATCAAAAAGGGCTGTCAAGAATCTTCTTTTCAGAATTCTCAACAGCTGGCACATGATCCAATTTTTCTTTTGTCATTAAGTGGCTAAAATATGAACACAGTCTATTTCTGCTGTTTTGGATATGTTGTTTTTTTCTTCAGGTCTTATCCTATTTGTTTTCCTCTGAATCTCCTTTCATAAATTTTACCAATAGTCATTTGATCTGATCTTTTCCCTTATAATGTGGTCAAACAATGGTGACTGCATATTTCTGATGTTTGTCAACAGGTCTAAGTCTATTTTAAAAATATGTTTATACTGTCACTCATTATGGCTGTCAAAGGTATTTTAAGCATACAGAAGGTAAACATCTGTAAATCTTCTTTTGTCTGTTCTGTTTTTCTATGGCATTAATCCAGTTTTTCATAGTTGTCACTTAAGCTCCTTCTGTCCAATGGCTGTATCTTTTTTTAACTCTCTAAGACTCAAAAATGGTTACTCTTCTTATTCTTTTGCATTCACCTGTAAGCCTTGCATGGGTTCATTTCACAGCATCGTTTTGTTTGTGGGTGCAGTTTTTGCAGATGCCACCAGAGGTAATCGCCGTAGCTACAGTGTTCGTACTTTGTATGATGCTATCCACAGACAGCTGTAACTCTAGGTGCTGTCCCCCCCCCCCCCCCCCCAACACTTTTGTTTTAATATTTGCAAAACTTTGATGCATTGCATGTCCATCGAAAAGCTAGCGTAATGTGCATGTGCAACTTGGCACCAATAGGCCTATACAGAAAGACATTAGTAGTTTTCAACTCTTTTAGTCCCATAAAGTTCTGAATAGCAATCAATACTTTTTCAGTAAATGTGCCGGAAAACTCTAACTACTTGCTGAATTTAAACAAATGAGTGAAAGATACCCAGATGGTGGCCAGATTTATTTAGTGTAGAGTTAACAAAACTTAAACATAGGTAAGCACTTGAATTCATGTTTGAGACATGTGAGAAGCAGCCAGTAACACAGCATGCATTGTTTGGGACTGAAAGGTTTAATGTGCAATGGTAAAACTGAACATTGAAACAGCGCAATGATAGTGCATTAGCTCAGTTATTAACTGCTTAGCATGTTTACCTGATTCTTAGATATGTCTCTGACACGAAACGGTGACATATTATGTTAAACAAATTATAATGTACTGAATTATTCAAAGTTGCAAAGGAACGAACAGAGACAGGGAGAATTCCCTAGATAACATACAAGTTGAAAAACTATAGTTAATTATAACTGGGAGCTACGGTAGCGTAGATAGATGTTTAACGCTGTCATGTCGGCTGAAGGTGTTGGATTCAAATCCGCAAAACTTGGCTTCCAGATTGACCCAGTCTAAAATAGTTACCAGGCAATGTTCTGGGAAATTAAGGCGAGCATCGAGTGCTGATTAGTCTATTAAAATATGATTCTGTCATCATATTTTTGTCCGTCGCGCTACTAGCGTTAAAAAAAATCGTCGACACTTTGTGGGATTCTTTTTTTTTTTTTTTTCTCGATATTTTGAAGCCCCACGCTTGCTGTTTGCGGGGGCCCTAACATAACCTAACGGTTAAACGAGGTTTCTGGGTCCTCTCCGCGACATCCTTATCCGAATGTTGGCGCTTTGTGTCACGGGGTTTTTGTCGCTCTGTGTGATGTCCTGGTGGGGTAAATAGCAGTTAAAGTTACTATTCTTGGAAAACAAGAACAGACCCACTGCCTACCCAAAAGTCGTAATAGTCGACTAAATGAAAGCTTCGTTCGAAGTCGAAGTGCATCTGCCTGAGAGGTAGGGAACCAACAATCTACATACAGATTAGTCAGATCTGCCAAACGGATGCACACGCAACACTGATGTTCTGAAACAGGACTGCAGTACAGAAGTAGACGAACAACCAGAACTTTCCCCCGGAGTTTACAGCCGGTGAACTCGAAGAAGAAAAAGAAGAAGAAGGAGAAGAAGATCATGTCAGTGATCAATGGTGATATAAACACTGTCGTTATTGTTGTAACAGGTTTTTTTTTTCAAACTGTAGTATTTGTTTGGATAGAAAATATTAGCGTACGGTTAGTAGCAGGAATTAGCAACAACCAGTGGTTCAAGGCATTAAAATATGTGTGTGCACTCCATATGTTAATGATGATTACTGTCTCATCGCTGTGCCGTTGTGTCTAAAACATCTTGCTCTGGCAGTTTTATTGATGTTTAATGCGTCATTAAATATTGAAACGAACTCTTAGAGCAGACAGCGCTTTTTTCCTTCTCTCTCTCTCTCAGTCAGAATGTTTGTGTAGTTTTGGCTTCCGGGCATTCGACAGCTCAATGAAAATGAACAAATTTGCTGACATGATAAGCCTAGGCACAATCCTACTAATAGCAGCAACAGCGGTGGTAGCAGTAATAATAATAGCAATAGTAATAGTAGTAGTATGTGTAGTACTTTAATTATATTCGATTGAGCTGATTCGAGAACCGACATCACAACACTCGGGGCATTCACATAAGTGCTCCGTCCCCATCTTCAGCAGCCAGTGGAGAGTTCCAATACCATTGGTGCCAGTCTGATTATTTGTAAGCCTCGCCTTTCATCTATTCATTCTTTATTTTTCATTTAAAAATCATCTCCATCATACACACATCTTCATCGCACATCCGACATGACCATAAGTGCTCTGATCTCATCTTGAGTATGTCTCTCAGTGTTTTTAGAGTAACAGCTACTCTTCTGTTCTGGTTGATGTAATGACGGGTGACTCCCACATGGTTTTATCGTCTCTCTGCTCCAATTCGTACACCCATGGTATGCAGTCTATTCAGTGAAAAATTGTTTTCCACGAAACTGAAAGTCTCATAGCGTTTAGTCTCGCATGACACTGATGATGTCTCTGCTGTCCAGAGATGGCTCGTTCCTAATAGTCTCACTGCCAGCCAGGGCGTCTGCTCTCTCATCGCCTTTCACACCATCATTCCACGGGACAAAAATGAAGATTTTGCAAAAACGCTGCCTAATGTATCTTCTTCTTCTTCTGCGTTCGACATCAGTAATGCTAAACATTGAGTCCCGTCTTGGTCACAAATAGGATTGTGCGTTTAAGGTCGTCACCGGTCCCCCATAGCTTCTCTTGCAATGTGGCTCCCTTGGTCTAGATCCACAATGAAACTGGTGTATCAGATGGAGCCACTGTTTTCGGATATGCCCCGCCTTGACCTTCTGTAGCATGCCCATTGAGTCACTGTGAAGCATGCATACGTGAATTCCTGAGTTTTCAGTCATTCTAGGACCTTTGTCACAGCCATGACCTCCATTGTTATTTGTCCGTCTGTTCATTTCCCAACACACCTACATTCCCGGTTGAGTCCATCTGTGTTATAATTGGGATATATTTAATGCTAGTGTGTAGAATTGTGTATATTATAGTATATTATATAATAACGAACTGTGAACAACTTAATCAGTTCATTATCTTCTCATTTTTCTCACTGCATCGTTTTGTTTGCTAGCTCCGTTATTTTAAAAATAATTATCGTGCTTTATGTGACGCTTTTGACAGGCACTAGTCTTTCAGTAGAAGAAAGGCCGAGCTATATCAGATCAGATCTAGTGCAGTGAATTCGATCCTTTCGATTTTAACTTTAAAAATGGTTTAACCTGTTGGTCTTTTTACAGTCCATACTTTGTGCCATTGGTAATCATGACTGCCGCCAACCATCTTTTTCGTGTTCTGCCAATCATTTATGATGTATGTCTTTTCCATGCCATGTTGTTTCATTAACTGTCTAATATAACTTCCAGTCTTCCTCTGCTTCTCGTCTCCTCTAACTTTCCTGTTGTTACCGTGTTTAAAAAAAAAAACTACTATAAAGGATCTTTTCAGGCATATTGGGTACATAGAGCTAGACATATATTTTATAGACCAATCGACACTTGGGGGGTGATATGATCTGCATCATCTGTCGTATCAAAGGAAATTGGATTGTCTCTTCTGTTGTATGCTATCTGTTTTCTTTGTGTGTGCTTTTAAAAAAATATATTATTTTCAACCTAGGGCTTTTTCTCTGTTGATATGCTAAGGCATGCAGTAGTGACACCTTTGTATTGATGTCTATTTTATAATTAGCAAGTGAATGGATGCTTAATGCTGATGACCGGTACCTTTTCAGACACTTTGTGGTGGGTACTGATACCTTCTTTTGGGCATGCCCAATGTGCAGGGACGTCGATTGTGATAACAAAACATAAAATAACATTTTGTAGGAAGTCGGTATTCCGAAACCCAAGTTCAAGGTGTCTCCTTCGTGCCAAAGAACTGCATGGCTGTTGGGTGAACAGTCGTTAACGAAGGCAGTCAGGTCGTTGTAGGGGCGACGCCTGCTGGTGGATGAAATGTCCCAAGTCCCTTCCCCAGCTAATATTGAGGGTACTGCTGGGGCGACCATTTATTAACCCTCACATAATGCTTCAGGTCAAAATGGACGCTAGGCACGGCCACTTTTTTTTTTTTTAGCTGTGGCACATTTTTCTTTTTTTACTTCTGCCAGGTGGTGGCCGTCGCATTTTTGCTCCATTTGTAGACTGAAGGGATATAGTTTCGTCGCCCAGCTTCTGAGTGTAGTGCATGGCGTGACACTGTGAGCTACGTGTGTTTTTCTTTGGCACAGGAGCGGAGCAACTATCGGGTGGCCCGTTTTCCATGAAGCTGAAACTAGGATTACCAGATTACCTTTTTTTCTGGGGGGGGGGGGGGGAGGGAAGACCCTATTCAAAACGTCTTTATTATACTTGTATCTGTCTATGACGCTGTCGATATTCTTCTATAAAATCAAATTTCATTACTTCTAGCTCTGCCGATTATCCGTGAATAACTTCTTCATATTCATATTACCTCTTTATAGCGCCTAATACTTCCTCTTTCTTTGATATCTTGCATCAAATGTTCTTCATCCTGTGAAATGTAGCTATTGCTTGGGTTACAAAATGTTATGGGAGTCGCCGTGGCGTAGAGGCGGTTGGCTAGAACCCGAATGCGGACTTTTTTTTAAAATGACCTTGACTTCCAGGTCGACCCAGCCTTGAGTTAGTTCCGGGAGAAAGAGAACAATCAAAACGGTCAACAATAAAATGAAAAAAGAACAAAAAGAAGAGGAAACAGAATGTGAGTATCCAGAGGAGGGATGGGAAGAAGAATAGCTGGAAGAAGAGGAATAGGGACAACAGCATCGGCAAGAACACGAACTTAAAGCGGAGGATGTGTAGTGGTTGAGGAGAAGAAGATGGTAATGGTGGTGATGGCACTGATGCTGATACTAATGAGAAATCAAAAGTTATGATTTTTAAATTCTACAGCGGCTTTGTTAGAAAACCCTGTGTGTCAACCATTTCCCGGTTTGTTTATATCCAAACTGTGGCCTCAGCCGCAAATGTCGCCCGCTATCTTTGCACCAGATGTGCTGACATTTCATAGTAGCTGCAGGCCTTGTGTTGGGAGTAAAACACTGACAATAACTTTTAACGATAACCTTTAACGATCTCATAACATTCGCTTGATTTTCTTCTTACAACGCAGCTGTAGCAGCTTGTTAGTTAGTGTTGAGTGTTGAATTACGAATCGACATCACAGCACTCGGGACACTCCCATTAAGTGCTCAGTCCCCATCTTCAGCAGCAAGCGAAGAGTTCCAATTCCGATGGTACCAGTAACCGTCTGTTTGTATATCCGACCTATCCTTCTCCTGAGTGTTGAGCGTCGGCCAGATCCCCCGGTAACTCATCGAACCGCCATTCTCCTTAGACCGTACTGATCTATTTGCTCCTCCCAACTGTTCACTCGCTCCCAAAGGGCCCTCACAATGTTTAACTTGTCATGTATGACATCAGTTCACCACCAAGTGGTGCAGAACCAGTCAGTCTATCTGCCTGCTCATTTCTTAACACACCGGCATGACCTAGAGAAAATATCCAAAGGATGCTAACTACCCAGGACCTCTGAAGTAATGCTTGGCACTCTGCACGAAGCATGCCTGTTTTCACCTTTCTCAACATGCTCTGTGAGTCAGTTACAATCACGGCACGCGCGTACAGCTGATTCTCAAGCCAGCAGAAGCTTGTCAGTTAGTGTCTATGCCTTCCACACAAGGATCTTGGATTCATCTCTCATCCAGTGATTCCCAAACTTTAGCCTCGCGAAATAACTGAAAGATATCGTCTTCACAATAAACGGTGAACGCAATGGATTTTTAACACTTGACATCTTGAAAGATCTGAACACCAAGGAAGATTGGCTAGCATCCTGTCCCGAAAGCTGAAATATTTTGGTCATATCAAGCATCACGAAGAATTGGAAAATATAATAGCAGAAGGCGTGGTACCAGGAAGGAGGGGCAGGGGCCGACCAACACGAAGATGGGCACAGGATATAAGTGACTCCTTGAGTATGAAAGTGCATAAGGCTAGCTCTCCCGCCGTGATGAGATCGACGTTCTGCAAAGGACATGCTACATGATGATGATATATATCTTGATGGTATCCTCCAGTTTGTATCGTGCAGCGTCGAGAGACCTGGGGTCTGGCTGACGCTCAACACAGGGAACGGGTGAGACGGAAAAACAATGAGACAGTTGAAGGTACCATCGGAATAGGAAAACTGCGCTTGCTGCCGAAGATGGGGACATAGCGCTTATCTTAATGTTCTGAATGAGATTCTTAACTGATAACGCATATATATATATATATATATATATATATATATATATATATATATATATATATATATATATATATATATATATATATATATCCATTTGATGCCTTTTGCTCTCTTGACATCAACGATTATGAAACAGCGGCTTAAAGACTTTTCCAGGCCATAAACCGATGGTTTCTCAGCAAAAGAGAAATTAAAAAGAGTACCAAAATGGATGTTGACCACTCTACCTATGCACCAGTCCTGACCTATGGGTGTGAGTCATTTGCAGTGACAACAGCTCACCGAAGCCAGCTTCAGGTCTCGGAAATGAGATATCTGAGAAAGTTAATCCAAGTGAGAAGAAAAGACAAAGTTCGCCATTAAACAATGCGTCATTATATTAAAACCCAGACCTTTCAAACTCAGTGGCTCAGTCACATTTACAAGAAAGGACCAAAGTTGAAACGTCTTTTGCTTCTGGAAAACTGCCAAAAACTTTAGAGCAAAGCAGTGAGCAACTATTGATGCAACCAAAGTGCTTGGGTACCAACACACCCATTCATTGTCATCACCAGCAGTCAAGACAAGGTTTTATCTTTATTTGATTGTACCCAGAGACGCAGTCGGATTTTCGAATTGTTTTTTTAACTATCCAGGGTTCAGCACATCATTTTTTTATTCTCATTATTCATTGTGTTGAACTCTCTACATATTAATTTCCACTTGCTGGAGGGGGGAAAGGGGGGGGGGGGGAATCTTTCGCCGTTCCATGTTTTTTTTTAAACGCGTCAGTGTAGAGTGTTTGTTACATGATGGCGCTGTTGTCAGTTGAAACTGGTATGATGTAATGCACTCACGTGCTCTCTGGTGTTCTGCTTTTTATCCTAGCTGTCAATACGTTACACACAAAACTGGGTGGACGAAAGACTGACAAGGTAAGACATCTGGTTATTATGTTAGCACGCGGCATTAACTGTTATCCTCCGTCTGTTATTTGGGGTTGTGTGTGTATATGTGTGTAAATATGTGCACACTCATATATGCGCATGCACACATACATGCTGTCACACGCGCTGGCCATAACTGCTCATATACTTTTATGCTCATACACATCCATGATCACACATACACACTCACATGTGCGCACACGCATATGCTACTCGTTTCTTTTTTTTTTTTTTTTTGTAAGATTGACATGTGGTGTTACTGGAAAAGTGTCTAGAAATCATTGGATTGTAGAAATGAGTTTTCTGAAAGAGGTTAAGACCCGAAATTACCATAAACGTCAGAAAGAGGCAGTTTGTCATTATTCTCAAACTACATAATGAGAAGAGAAAACTGGTACACATTGTGACAAGTTAAACTTTTCATGGAAAGAGCAATAAATATTCTTGATAGTTTTTTTTTTTTTTTTTATGCATGTTAGTACATGAACTGATATGTGATTTTAGTGTAAGGTACAGCATGCTATGAGAAGCATTATAGCCAAAATAATCGACAAGGCGACCGAAGATAATGGTACGATAAACCCATAGAAATATTATGTGTACTATGGTACTTTATATTTTAATTCATACAAACAAAGGAAATCCAGGAGTTTCCGGGAAAGTCCAAAATTCTAGCGGTATAATAGGTTAGGGTTAGGATCTTTGTCGGCCCCGACCGCCTCAGAGACATCAGCTAACGCTAACTTCAACCCTAACCCCAACCCATAACACTCCTTGAATATTGAACTTTCCCGAAAACTCCGGGAATTTCCATTGTTTTTGGTGAGTTAAACTTAAACTACAGGCTTTACATAACAGACGTGACCAGGCGTTAAGCGAAGATGTACTCATGTTACATAAACATAAATATGAAAACATTCTTCTCTTTCTGCAGCCCAACGAACCCATGAGGGTCATCTCTGTATATTATATGGTAAACATCTTGTGCCGGTTTTGGTGGTTTTCTGATTGATTTGATTATTCGCTTCTTCTGCTCTGATAAGAGACTGGTACGTCAGGTTGTTCTTCGTGTGCACCTTGCTTAGCTAGTTTTTATGCTCGTTCATTTCCGGGAACTCCACAGTGGGATGGTATCCACTGCATAGTTACCTTACACCGGTTGCTTAGTTTGTAGAGTACTTTTCGCATACCAGGTAATTTTCCAGATTGGAGTGCCTGAAGCACCGCTCTTGCTCTCTGTCAGGAATACCACGGATTGTGAAATATAACGTATGTTTAGCAGTTTCTCTGCTGCTGTTTTGATGGCTTGAACTTCTGCATCATAGTTGTGACGGTGTTTTCCTGTAGGTATTTTGGCTGTATATTCGGTGTTTTCTTAATATCCTACCACAAACAGGGAAAATCCACAGGTCACGGGACAGTCTAATATTTCAGTGGTAGGTTGGCTCATGCAGTCGTGGGACCTGTGCTGCATGCAGTCGTGGTACCTAGGCTGCACTCTCTCGTGGGACGTGGGTGGGTTGGGGTTAGGGCCACTTCTAGATGTTTTGGGGTCTTTAAAAGCATCATAAAACCGGGAGACCCAGTCTTATCACCCTCTAAAATATTGGACTGTCCTGTGACGTCATCTGGGGTAGGATTTTACGAAAGAACCGTATATTCTTGCTAATTATGGTACTGGGTATGATAGATAGTTTTTCTCTTCCTGAACTGCAATCGTATCTTCAAGAATGAGAATCAAAAGATGTCGCATCAGCTGAAACTTGTAAATATCTGACAAAGGATTTATCAAGTAATCTGCTATCTACATTTTTTGTTATTTCTGTGTTTTGTTAGTTGTCAGCTGGGCCGCGACAGTTTCCACTGTTTTGATGGACCGCGAGTGTAGATTGATGAACACTGCCCTGTATTGTCTGTCATTGTCTCTGACAGTCGGCGAACTGCATTGTGTATACTTTAAAACTATAACCGGCTTGATACTGCTTCTTATAAATACGCTTCGTTTGTAAAGTCCATACTGTGTAAATTAAACAGCTCTTTTCCCGCCTTGAAGCAAATCGAGTTAATACAATTAGACCAATCATTTTTTTTTTTAAAATAGATCAATCAACATTTGATGAATAATGAGGTCAACATCAAACGAGCCGCCTTAACTTTCCAGGATATTCCTTGCACCCAGATTAGGACACCCTGACCGAAAAGCAGAGCCAAAACTACTGCACTACAGCTGATCTGTATTATTTATGCAGCAAAATAAACATGGCATTGGCTTGTGTTATTGACTCGTGAATGTTGTTATTTTTAAATACTAGGACAATCTCCATTTGTTAGGAAATATTCCGTTATTGCTGCCACCCACTAGCGCCCCATCTGTGCAACCACCTGCACTGTTTAGGAATCACAGCATGAAACTACTCAAGTCAAAGTATTGTAGGCCTGCCGCAGACAAGCGTTGTGTTTCAATGTTCTTTGCTCCTTGCATTTTTTGTATTGTCAGTTGTA
The DNA here is from genome assembly GCA_905116865.2 of Candidula unifasciata. Classification (NCBI taxonomy): domain Eukaryota; kingdom Metazoa; phylum Mollusca; class Gastropoda; order Stylommatophora; family Geomitridae; genus Candidula; species Candidula unifasciata. The sequence continues at coordinate 50,990 of CAJHNH020003201.1, forward strand.
GGCAGCACTGATTATCGTATCCTTATATATCTGTCGTTTTGGTCTGTTACCGTATCTTGTCTCTATCTATCTATCTATCTATCTATCTATCTATCTATCTATCTATCTATCTATCTATCTATCTATCTATCTATCTATCTATCTATCTATCTATCTATCTATCTATCTATCTATCTATCTATCTATCTATCTATCTATCTATCTATCTATCTATCTATCTATCTGTCTGTCTGTCTGTCTGTCTGTCTGTCTGTCTGTCTGTCTGTCTGTCTGTCTGTCTGTCTGTCTGTCTGTCTGTCTGTCTGTCTGTCTGTCTGTCTGTCTGTCTGTCTGTCTGTCTGTCTGTCTGTCTGTCTGTCTGTCTGTCTGTCTGTCTGTCTGTCTGTCTGTCTGTCTGTCTGTCTGTCTGTCTGTCTGTCTGTCTGTCTGTCTGTCTGTCTGTCTGTCTGTCTGTCTGTCTGTCTGTCTGTCTGTCTGTCTGTCTGTCTGTCTGTCTGTGTGTGTCTGTCTGTCTGTCTGTCTGTCTGTCTGTCTGTCTGATATATGGTGCTAGACCCTTATTTTTAGACCAGTCGGCACTCTATGGACGATGTGGTTAACATCACACCGGGCGCCTTTACTCCCCAGGAGTTTACCTGGTACCCCTCTGAAGGCTGTGTCGACCTGAGAAAAAGCCCGGCACCGGATGTGTAAATCCCTCTGTCTGTCTGGCTTCTGTCCGTCTCTCAATTTGTGACCCTTTGAAAATAAAGTTCGTTCGTTTGTTCTTCTGTTTGCCATTCTGGCTATCTTGTCAGGCTGCATGTCTGTCTGTCCGCTTGCCTACCTACATGCCGTCCACCCGCCAGTCCGTTCGTCCCTGCGGCAGAATAGTTTTTTCCCATTTTAGGCCAGTTCGAGGTGGGTAGCCCATTGTTTGGTTTCAAAGACAATCCACTGTTCTTCTGGCTGTTTGTCAGACAGACCTGTCTGTCTGTCCCTCCGTTCAGCAGTCTGTATGCCTTTCAACCTGTTTATCTATATCGGTATCCCCAAGTGTATGTACATACGTATAGCTTTGTTTGCGTTGAATAATACAGAGCATTAATGGGTATGATATTCCCTGCAGACTTGGGAATTAAGATTGGCATAGCAAAAAACGAGACGCACACCAGACACGCCAGAAGACTTGTTAATCAACACAGAACTGGTACTATTAGCCATCGGACGTTGGGGTTCATACTGAGGGGATGATCTGAGCACCTATGGACATGTCCGGAGTGCAATGATGATAACCCAACTAACTAACTAACTAACTAACTAACTAACTAACTAACTAGCTTACCAACTAACTAACTAACTAACTAATACAGAGCATGTCGATTTGACAGATAACGACACAAGCAACGTCCGGCAGGTTGTCCCAAGGCGAGAGTCTACGATGATAATGGGGTTCTATCATGCAATCCGTCAGTCTTCTTGTCATTATGTCTGTATAATTACTTATCCTGACTGGTAAATCATTACCGCCGACAGGCGCGCGACTGTGGGATCTTTCATTTCACCGTAACAAATGGTTGTTGTTTCTCCTGAGCAAAAGTTTAACTCTGCCTGTATGTTTTGCCATCTGTTGATCCATCCATCTGTCCATCTGTCTGCCTTTTTGTCCGCCTGTGCATCCATCCTTCCGTCTGTTAGTCCATCTGTCTGTCTGCCCGTCTGTCGGTTCCGTCTGTTAGCCTGTCGGCCCCCAGTCTGTCCGTCTGTCTATCTATTCGTCTGTGAATACTGACTGTGAACACTGTCCTCTGCTGGCAATTCATCGATCAGTTGCTGGACCTCCCATTGTGGCAGCCTTTTTAAACCTTATTCTTCTTTTTCTTCCCTTTATCTGATTACACCAGTGAGCCCGATATGATGACGAACTTATGGAAGCCGCACTTGTGTCTGCCGCTTTCATTTCATTCTTTTCCCCTGTGTGTTTGCTTGATAGTTGTATCTAGACTGGCATAACTGAACCGACCAGTGAACGAATAGAAACTCTATTAAAGCATAGTGGTTTTGGTTATAGCCTAGTCATCGGCGGACAATGAATTGATTTTCTGCCTAAAGCTAATAGGCACTTTTCATCATTTTTTTCCCATTATCATCACCAGGATGTGCTTACTTACTTACTTATTTACTTACTTTCTTACTTACTTACTTACTTACTTACTTACTTACTTACTTGCATTGCGATTTTGGTTATAGCCTAGTCATCGGCGGACAATGAATTGATTTTCTAGCTTAAGCTACTAGGCACTTTTCATCGTCATAATTTTTTTCCCATTATTATCACCACGATGTGCTTGCTTACTTACTTACTTACTTACTTACTTATTTACTTAGTTGCTGCTCTTCTGTCCTGTGGTGTAGAGTTTTGCCAGACAGATCACTAAACTTCTCTGGCAGCACTTGTCTCAAAGGCTTTGTTTCATCACAGTCCTTTGTCAAGCAGCGACTGTAGGATGTCGTTTTTTCAACGAACCCTAGGTCGCCCTGGTTTTCTGGTTCTCTGGTTTATAGACTTCAATGCCTGTCGTGGTGGCCCATTGTCTTCAATTCTGAATATATATCCAAACCATTGTAACTGTGACTGAGCCGCTCACGTTTTTAAGGTCTGGATGTCAAGATCATGACGTATCGTCTGGTTTCGCCCTTCTTGTCATTTGGAGCACCTTTTTCGGATATCTCATTTCTGAGGCCCGAAGCTGGCTTCTGTGGGCTGTTGCGATTGCCCATGACTTACACCCGTAGGTCAGCACTGACACATAGGTAGCGCGGTAAACAGCTATTTTCACCCTGTTGCTAATTTCTCTTTTCCTGAGACCCCCCCCCCCCACCCCCCCACCCCCCCCCCGGTTTATAGCATTGAAAAGTCACACAGCTGCTGCTTTTCGAGTCGCCAACTCTGTCTGAATGTCTCCATTCTAGTCTGTTAGTTGAGTTGAGTTGATTTGAGTCAAAAATTGACATCACAGCACTCTGGGTATTCATATACGTGCTCCATCCTCATCCTCAGCAGCCAGCGCAGAGTTCCAATACTGATGGAACCAATCACAATCTGGTTATATGTCCGTCTTGTCTTTGATCTGAGTGTAGTGAGCCGGCCAGACCATCTCGTTACACCCAGGTGCCTCATTCTCTCAAGGCCATAATAATCTTGTTTCTCTACTGATTCCGTTGCTTGTTCCTAAAGGGCCTTGACCACATCTGCCTTGTCATGTATCAATTCACCATTCAGTGGTGCAGATTCAGTCATTCTTTCGGCCTGTTCATTACCCAATACGCCGGCATTACCTGCAGAAAAGATCCAAAGTATGCTCACTACCCGTGACCTTCCCAGTGAAGCTTGCCACTCTGTTCGAAGCAACATGGTCTTTACCCTTCATCAGTCCGTTACAAGTCCAGTATCTAAACTAGTTGGCCTGCTCCAATGCTTATTGTCCCCATCATGATCTGGTGTGTCTTCTCGAGATCACCATGTTAGGAAATACTGATAGTCAGCCCTCACCAACTTGTGCAACGACGATAATTGTATAAACTGTCATGCGATCACCAGAAACACTTATCGGGTCTATGTTCTTGTGACCACGTTATCCTAGTATTTATCTTTATTCCCACCTTCAACAGGTTTGCCTCCATACATAAATCAAATGGCGGGAGGGGAGGGGTGGGGGGATTCTTCTTTATAAAAGTCTAGGGGCTTAAGTCTTGCTTCAGCATGTAGTTATAATCACGCTATTTCGTTGAAGGCGGACAATCAACGTAATTTAATTATCTGGGCTGAAATATCCCACCTGTGAGCAACAACACAGTATGACAGCCGACATTTTAAGGGCAAGCCCAGAAGACACATGAAGAAATGAAAACTACTACAGGTTCATCAGCACGAAAGCAAGCCGAATGCACCCGTCAATAGACTTCCATATTCCCACAAGACACTTCGATGTGTCCTGGAAGCTCATGAATTTTGTAAACTGTATAAAACAAATTGGATACTGTAATCCACCCAACAGTTGCTTTTTTATTGATGTTGACTAGCAAAACACTTGAATTTCGCTTGTTACTTTAGGGCTGAATATTGCTAGAATTGACGGGGAGACAGGAATTTTATGTTTTTGTGGTGTTGACGTATAATTTTAGAAAATGTTAGTCCTGTGTTATGTATGAGATATTGTGCAGAGTGGAGAAACAAATGGGGGTGTGGGGGTAATATGGATAGGACGGAGAGATTGTAAGGGAGGGGGGGGGGAGTGATACTTCTTTATCTATAGATATTGAAAGTTGCATATAGTAGATCAGAATCACAGGCTTTTTTTTTATTTTTAACCATATTTCGCCGACTCTGAAATTTCATGGTGATTTCCAGGAAAGTCCGATTGTATAGGGTATGCTAGAGTGTGAAATAAACACCAACTATAACAACCATCCCCCCCTCCCCCACACGGCCCCCTGGTGACTTTACTAGTCTTCTTCTTATAGTGCACGCCTGGTGGTGTGGGTAGTCATATCTGTCAACAACCTTCTGTCTCGTTATCTTTCAAATAGCTCTGACATATAATCTTCCATAGTCCATGCCTGATGGCGTTGGTGGTCATGTCTATCCTCAACCTTCTGTCTCGTAAACTTTAAATCAGCTCTGACACATACAATCTTTCATTGTCCATGCCTGGTGGTGTTGATAGTCATGTCTATCCTCAACCTTCTGTCTCGTTAACTTTCAATCAGCTCTGACACATACAATCTTTTATTGTCCATGCCTGGTGGTGTTGATAGTCATGTCTATCCTCAACCTTCTGTCTCGTTAACTTTCAATCAGCTCTGACACATACAATCTTTTATTGTCCATGCCTGGTGGTGTTGATAGTCATGTCTATCCTCAACCTTCTGTCTCGTTAACTTTCAGTCAGCTCTGACACATATAATCTTTCATTGTCCATGCCTGGTAGTGTTGATAGTCTTGTCTATCCTCAACCTTCTGTCTCGTTAACTTTCAGTCAGCTCTGACACATATAATCTTTCATTGTCCATGCCTGGTGGTGTTGATAGTCATGTCTATCCTCAACCTTCTGTCTCGTTAACTTTCAGTCAGCTCTGACACATATAATCTTTCATTGTCCATGCCTGGTGGTGTTGATAGTCATGTCTATCCTCAACCTTCTGTCTCGTTAACTTTCAGTCAGCTCTGACACATATAATCTTTCATTGTCCATGCCGTGTGGTGTTGATAGTCATGTCTATCCTCAACCTTCTGTCTCGTAAACTTTAAATCAGCTCTGACACATATAATCTTTCATTGTCCATGCCGTGTGGTGTTGATAGTCATGTCTATCCTCAACCTTCTGTCTCGTGAACTTTCAGTCAGCTCTGACACATATAATCTTTCATTGTCCATGCCTGGTGGTGTTGGTAGTCATGTCTATCCTCAGCCTTCTGTCTCGTGAACTTTCAGTCAGCTCTGACATGACACATGTAATCTTCCATAGTCCATGCCGTGTTGTGGTGGTAGTCATGTCTATCCTTAACCATCTGTCTCGTGAACTTTCAGTCAGCTCTGACATGACACATGTAATCTTCCATAGTCAATGGAAGATGTTGTGGTGGTAGTCATGTCTATCCTTAACCTTCTGTCTCGTGCACTTTCAGTCATCTCTGACATGACACGTGTAATCTTCAATAGTCCATGCCGTGTTGTGGTGGTAGTCATGTCTATCCTTAACCTTCTGTCTCGTGAACTTTCAGTCAGCTCTGACATGACACATGTAATCTTCCATAGTCCATGCCTGGTGGTGTTGGTGGTCGTGTCTACCCTTAACCTTCTGTCTCGTGAACTTTCAGTCAGCTCTGACATGACACATGTAATCTTCCATAGTCCATGCCGTGTTGTGGTGGTAGTCATGTCTATCCTTAACCTTCTGTCTCGTGAACTTTCAGTCAGCTCTGACATGACACATGTAATCTTCTTTTCGTGAACTTTCAGTCAGCTCTGACATGACACATGTAATCTTCCATAGTCCATGCCGTGTTGTGGTGGTAGTCATGTCTATCCTTAACCTTCTGTCTCGTGAACTTTCAGTCAGCTCTGACATGACACATGTAATCTTCATTTCGTGAACTTTCAGTCAGCTCTGACATGACACATGTAATCTTTCATAGTCCATGCCGTGTTGTGGTGGTAGTCATGTCTATCCTTAACCTTCTGTCTCGTGAACTTTCAGTCAGCTCTGACATGACACATGTAATCTTCCATAGTCCATGCCTGGTGGTGTTGGTGGTCGTGTCTATCCTTAACCTTCTGTCTCGTGAACTTTCAGTCAGCTCTGACATGACACATGTAATCTTCCATAGTCCATGACTGGTGGTGTTGATAGTCATGTCTATCCACAACATTGTGCCTCGTGCCCTTTTAATCCATTCTGATACAAATAATTTTCCATGACGTGATGTCGCTTTGTCCAGCATCTTGTCTCTGGGTTTTCCCCTGCCTCTCCTTTCCTCCAACTTTGCCACTGTCACGATGTACCCCAGTTTTCTCCTTCTCATCACATGACCTAAGAATGTAGATTGTCTCTTTCTGATATGGGCAGTCAGTTCTCTTCATTACTCTTTTTATCTGTCCAAGTCACATTATATTTCATGCTATTTATTTATGTTTTCTAATGTTTTTCCTGTGTCATTTCTCAAATCAGTCAGCTAAGGTTTTGGCATTATAATTAGACGTCATGTCATCTGTTTTCCGGTGGCAGCTGGAACAAGTACCTGCATATTGATTTTATATTTATATATTTGCGTTTCCAACCTTGTTATTGTCAGAGCCAGTCTTCACGTGTATTTTGTGTTAGCATTAAGGACATTTCATGCGATTTCATTTTCCGCTGGTATTATCTTTCCTGTGATGTGTCTTTGAGTGTTTATATTCTCCTTTGATGCTCCTGTTTCTGTATTGATCTGGGAGAGCCTGTTGTTTTATGGTTTCTGCTAACTGTAGAAGACATGTCAGGAGACGTTACCTCACTTAACTAAAAAAAAAAAAAGCTAGGTATCGGCGCCGGGACTTGCTAGTTCAGGAATCATTATATTTATTTGCCATTCTGCACATTATAATGATTGTTATTATCAGGGCCTTTTTTCCGAGGCAAGTAGCATGATAACACCACAAAAAGAAAGCATATGCTGGTTTGCGGCGTCGTGTGAAAAAGGCTATAGAATCTGAATTACCCATTTGGAAGCAACTAACGTTTGCAACCGAGAGGAAAAATAATTCCCCCTTATGGGTAAGCTACGTAAGTTATACCCACGTCCGACTGTGGCTATAAATAGAGTCTGACCCCACCAGGACATCACACAAGCGATAAACACCCGGCGACATAAAGTGCCACCATGCGGATGAGGATTACCCGTGAAGAGGTCCTGTAAACCCCGTTCAGCGGTTAGGCTACATGTAAGCCCGGCTATATTTAGGGACCCCAGCAAAAGCCAGGGTGGTGCTTCAATATAGCTAAAAATTGCATTTTCTTGGGGACGACGCATGACTGACTGACTGACTTTCTACCCCACCAGGACATCACACAAGCGATAAACACCTGATGACACAAAGTGCCATTATGTGGATGAGGATCACCGTGGAGAGGTCCCAGAAACTGCATTCAGACAATTGGCCATATTTATGGCCTGCCTATATTGCGGCCCCTGGCCCCTTTAAAAAAAAATGTCCTAAAAGAGTCGAAAATTGATTAGTTCGCTGTGGACGACGCATAATATAATTCCCTCTTAGGGAAATTTGTGGTTTGCAAGGAATCAGTGAAAGAGATCTTTCGATGTATTATTTATTCATAGACCCTAGCTTTATAATGCACTCAGTTATGAGTTATAAATTATCTCTTATGAAAACATATGTATTATTTTTATGAATGATGTTTCTGGGGCATGTTTCTGGCTTTCCGTTTTCATTTGCTATCTTTAGAAGGATGAACCGTTCTAGCGCAGTAGCTGTCTGAGTTACGGCCCTTGGTTATAGGTCCCAGCCATATTTAGGCAGGGGTTTCTTTTTTTTTTGTTCCATCGGCGGCTGGAGTCGCCTATTGGCTTGCCGGTAGACGACATTGTCCACGGTCTGGACAGAATTTGATTCTGTCTCCTTTGATCGCTTCAACACTTCAGGAATCCTTTCCAGGGCTGTTGGTGGCATGCAATGCTAAGCCATTTTAAATGGCGCACATAACCTTGTCACAATTATAACCTACAACTCCCCCATTCAGGGATGCTGGTTGACTGCGACGTTTTTTCTTCATAGCAAAACAACTACCTACCTGTCTTGCTTGAGTTACGGTCCTTGATAATAAGTCTCTGTCCCATTTAGGCAGGGTTTTCTTCTAAAAAAAATAAAAGTAAAGGCCCCCTTTTCACGCCTTTAGGCGTATAGGGCATATAGGGCTAGACCTATATTTTTATAGATAAGTCGACACAAGGTGGGTGATGTGGTCAGAATCACGCCGGTCGCCTTTACTTTCTGGGACTGCACCCGGTACCCACTCAAAGATGGGTCGACCTGGGAGTCAAGGTCATTTTTGAAACAGTTCCGGCACCGCCAGAGAGTTAACCCTCGACCTTCCGATCCGCATGCGAGCGTCTAGCTGCTACGCCACGGTGACTTCCAGGTTTTCTTTTACTTTTTTTTTTCAGTCGACAAATCATCTGACCTCTATGATAGCGGTGGTACGACTTACGTCCCTTACTGATGAAAACACCTTGATGTTTACCTGAGGGCTATCGCCGGGATCTTCCTACTGCACGGAGAGAGCACATCTGCAGCACGTTTTCAGTACTCTATGATGCCTGTTTAAAGTAAATGAATGAAGTTCAATCCCACTAGGACCGCACAGTGAGTGATAAATACCCGCTGACACAGAGTGCCACCATTCAGATGAGAATCACCCGGGGCTAAGTCTCAGAAACCCCGTACAACCGTTAGGCTATATTAGGACCCCCGACAAGAGCCGGACCATATCTTTAAAAAAAAAAAAAAAATTGAGTTTCATGTTGAGATGGTTAAAGGTTTATTCCTGTTCAAAGTGGCAAAGTGTTGCGTTCACTACCTTGAATTCCCTGTGCGGTCTCCAGGGCTCCATTTTCTTAGAGTAAATAATAGGCCCACTGCTTTCTACCAAGCATGTCGTAGGAGGTGACTAACTTTTGCTAGTTTGTGTAGCTTGTGTTAACGTTATATTGCACAATTTTCAAACTTTGCTGCTAGATTACAGCAATTTTAATTTTAATAAATAGAGAAGGCCGTGACCCAAACACGAAAATTTGCACACCTCCCTTTCTCTCGTTTAACCGACCCTTGACCCTAACTCGTCATATTGGGCACTCCTTTGGGATTCCCGGGGATTCCGCCTCACCACAGTCGGTACTTATCACATGACTATGACATTATAATGTTCAGAGCACGCAGTTACGCACGGTCGGCACTAACGAGTTTCAGATTAGTGCACCTTATACAAATAAGTTGAATGAGAAATGAGGAGTTTAAAAAAGAATACGTTAAAGAGTAACACATCAACGAACAAAAAAGGGGTAACTCTTCACCTTGGAAATTCCCGAGACCTTATGTGCCTAGGCTCAAACTAAAGGTGAGAAACATCAGACCGGGTCATCGATCAGGACTTGTATATACATCACAGGCCTTGCTTTCATCGATCACCGTGCAACGAGTGTTGTCAACAACGTGAGTAGGGAAGCTAAACCGAGACTGGCCGTGAAAGGTTAAATGTTATAGATTATTGACCGCGATTTAGTTATTGTTAAAATTTAAGTGCCGTCTCCGCGACGAAGGTTGATTTAATTTTTGAATATTTGGTGGCCAGACCTCAGTCTCCTTCACTGTCTTACCACTGTTCGTAAACATCCGCCGGCCGCGAAAATCGAAGTCTGGTACCCGAGGATAAGTAAATTCGGTTATTTTTGTGGACGTCGATAAAATGAGCAGAGAGGAGTTGGCATAGGGTTACAGTCCTTTGCGCCCAGAAGTTTTTGTAGTAAGATGGTGAAAACTTGTGTACTTTAGGAGATCTTTAAGGATTCTCACTAGAGCAACGGAGTTTGTGCTTTATGCACCGCTCTTGGCAGGCAGATACCTGTTCTTCGGAGTTATACCGAACCATGTGGAATACAACTCTATGCAGTGAAGCCAGTCATTTGTACTTTAACTGTGATACTGGGCTGTTACTTTTGTCATCCTTAAAAAAAAATGTCAGAAGCAGATAATGACATATAAGTTGTTTGACACTGCGTCCCAATGTCGAACGCATTTTTGTTGTTGTTGTTTTAAAGCCTCATCCTGACTGTTGCCAGGGGCCCTTTTATAACCCAGCCTATGGATTGGACGGGTGTTTCTGGGATTTGTCCCAGGGTGATCCTCACCGGAACGGTGGCACTTTGTGTCACCGGGTGTTTATCGCTTGGTGTGATATTCTGGTGGGGGTTGGACGTCAGTCAGAAAATGACGTCTTAACCTGCACTGTTCGTGGCGACTACCCTAGTCATGTGTCCGTAGATTGTGTAAATATTTGGAATGAATACAATTGCAATACAGATAAACCGTACATAGTTAAAACGGCTGTCCACACGTTGACAAAGCACTTCTATCCCATTTCATTATTTAAAAAAAAATTAACAATCTCGACCACGCTCAAGCTGTTGTTGACAGCGAGCCGCCCACAGTATCAGGTTAGATTTGTGGTCTGGTTTATTTGCGCCATTTGCGTGGTCCTTTCCTCATAGATAGACCGCTACTTCCTTTTCTGTGTCCCAGCTATCCTTATCGTGCCTGATGTTTTTACTCGTGGATCGTCCCCCCGTCCGGTTCATTCTCCTGGCTATTTTAGACAGGGCACTTGATGACGACGGTAGACAGTATCCGCAAACGTGTGGCCGGTAAGCGACTTTCAACCAGTATAAACATCCGCTGGTGCCTCTTTCACTTGACCTCTCAAGAGACTATCCCAAAAAGAAATGTGTCATTAATTTTTAACCTGCAATTTCCATCCGTGTCATTCTGGTTCCCTTCTTCATTTTTTGAATTTGGATTTAAATTAATAATACAGACATGAAGTACACAGTTCCATTGCAATTTTCTTCTGGTCAGCTACAATGTAAATGGACATGTGTCACATCGAATACCTCATGCTTTATCCTTTGTCATTATTTATTCTGAAATACGTTTTGCATGCTTTGTAAGTGACGTTAATTGGCGATATGTCTTATCGAATACATATGTATTATCTTTTTTTGCATTTTGTTTACGTATTCGTCATTTGCTTTATTTGTTTTTTTAATGTGTATTTGTTTTTATTAGCGAGCTAGTCAAGTTCTATATATTGGGTTTTTTTGCTTTTGAAACCATCACAGCTGGATATAGATTAAAATATCCACTAGAACGATACCTATTTGAAGACTGTAAGTCAGTTCTAAGCTGAGATATCTGAAATTTAGTGGCAGATACCACCATAGACACATTATAAAAGTGTACAGTATGTTATGAAAGTAACTAGGGACATGTAACATCAAATAAATCTGCATTATCCATTTTATTTCGCCAGGTTTCACATTTTTGGTTTACTAATGCTAGTAACTGCACACACGATACTGCATGAGAAGCAAAGAACCAAAAGTCTGCATACAAATAAGCCAGATCTGTAAAATATATGTGCACGTAACACTCAAGTTCTGGAACAAGACTGAACTCCAGAATTGGACGAACAACCAGATCTTTCCTCTGGAGTTTACAGGCGGTGAACTTGAAGAAGAAACAGACGAAGAAGAAGAAGAAGAAGAAGAAGAAGAAGAAGAAGAAGAAGAAGAAGAAGAAGAAGAAGAAGAAGAAGAAGAAGAAGAAGGAGGAAGAAGAAGAAAAAGAACCAAGACCATTGTCTCAGTCAGCAAGCCCACAAACCATTATACCACCACAGTTTGTTAGCATTGACCAGTAATTATTTGTTGACGAGAAAAGCGCTCTGTTGCAGTGGTACATAAAAACATGGTAGTTAGTGATTGTTCACATCGTAAAACAAGTAAGCAACGACACGATTATATCGGCTGTTGTTACTTGTGTGTCCTGTGTGTGTTGTATTCGGCGTAAATCAGCCGTTCTATTGTGTAAACTGCGTAGCTCAGTTTATTATTGAAAGTGTGGTTGGGGGGTAATCGACCGTAAGATTATGAAAGCATGCATGTTTCTGAGATTCGAGTTGCCTTGGATAATACTTATTTCAATAAGTAAATTATGAGACAATCTTGTCAATTGTTTGTCGAAGTCAGCTGTGCTGACCTTGTATCAACCGCGTAGTCCAGTTTGTTAGCAGATTTATTGTCGTACTGTAATAGACCTTATGCTTATGAAAACGTATGTCGTTTACACAGTGACCGTTTTGTGGTGCCCCAATATAATGTGGTGCCCCAATATAACTGTGATATATGGCTGGCTTAACGGTTGAACTGCATTACTGGTACTTGTAACTACCTGTTTGGTTCTCATCTTTGAGATGTTAATCATTCAGACTGCAGTCCTCCGACTGGCATGCAGAATGGCAAGCATCGCTTCAGAGGTCCCTGTTAGTTAGCGTCCTTTTGATATTTTCTCCAGGGAATGCTGGTGAGTTGGGAAATGAGCAGGCAGATAGGCTGGTCGGTTCTGCACCACTTGGGGTGAATTTATGTATGGCAAGCTGGATGTTGTAGGGGCCTTTTGGGAGCGATTGAATAAACCCTGAAACTTGGGAGACTGTTGCACAAGACCGGACTATATGGCGAACGATAATCCGAAGAGGCATAGCGACTTGCGAGACATCTAGACAAAGAGCAGCTGAACAGGGAAGAGAGGCTAGAAAAACCAGCGTGACAGACCCTTTACCTACAGACACTGTTTCTTGCCCCCATTGCCCCTAGATCCTTCCGGTCCTGTATCGGGCTTATAAGTCATTTCCGGACTCACAGACATTCAAATACAGTTTCATGACGGGTGACAGAAACTGTTATTTACTAGACAGGAGTGTATTGAGCCTGACGATTTAGGACAGCCTGGCTAGGGCTGTAGCCACGAACCGTGCAGGGTTCCCCATCTAGGGCTTGCTGTACAATCATGCGTACATCATATATGTACAATAATCCACGTTTAGAAGAATGCTCTATGTTTTATAACGTGGCTGTAACAAGCACTTACGCGAGGTACCAGCGTCAAGTGTACTCAAATTCCCCATAAACCGTCGGTAACCCTTCAGGTAATTAGAGCTGCACACCTCGTGGAAGGCATTTAGGAAGTTGCGTGCACTGTTCAGTTAAGAGACCGAGGATAGCAAGATAGAATCACACTTCATTCGGCGGATAAAACCTCTTTTCTTGCCATTGCGTGGATTTTTATCATGGTATAGGGCGTCGCAGGTCGACCCAGCCTAATATGGGTACCAGGATGGATGTCCCGGGGAAGTTAAGACGGCTTGCATAATGCTGACCACATTACCCACCTAGTGCCGATTGGTATGTAAAAATATGGGTGCTCACGGATCTTATGGCCGGTCGGTCGCTGTTCCCCTCCGTAGTTCATATTTTTTTTTTTGGGGGGGGGGGGGGGGGGGGGCATGGAAATAAAAAACACAATGTTGACCACGCTCAACCCTGCATAGAGAACCGCCGTAGTGTGACAGCTAAACGGATTGAAAGCCGTGGGTTCAGGTCCTGACGGAGCCGACTTTTTCTTAGAAATGACATTGTCTCCTATGTTGACCCACCTTAAGTGGGTACCAGGTAATGTTCTGGAAAGTAAAGGCGGCCGGCGTGGTGGTGACCACATCACCCATCAAGTTCCGATTGACCTATGTATAAATGATATTTAGCTCTTAAATGCCAAATACGCATGAAGGTGTGGAAATTGGTCCTTTACTTTAAAAAAAAAATTATTTGCTTAACCCTTCTTAAGCCATTGTCAGTTATAATTATGGTCTGGTTTTATTTGCGCCAATGTAAATGGCTCTAATAGTTTATTGTGTCAGTGGTTGCGACTTGTAGCCTTTTACTTTGTGAGCTACTGTCATTAGTGAACAAGACTGGGTCCTCTCCATTGGTACTGTTGTCTCTTTTGGAGATCCGTTTTGCCTGTCCGTATTTTTAACTGTGTCTTCTGTGTGTTGGGTTTGACTGTTATTTATGATTAGACTGTCCTCCTTAATGCCATTTGGGGGTTCCCCTCCAGGATGACCGTCCGAAGGATTAACGCCTCACGAATAAGATTTAGAATTAATGTTACGTCTAGAAGAGGAGGGAAATTGGAGCGGCCACGGAGCTTCCGAGGAGTGAAGGCGGAGTCCTTATGACTCCACGGAGCACACGTTGCGAACTACTGCTCTGAAGTACAAAGACACCGCAGTAGAAACTGTTGAAGGGAAGCGTCTTACGATGACTTCATACAGTATTGTAGATGGTCAGGGTCTGGCCAAATGGTTAGAATGCTGGGCTACCATGCGAGAAACCTGTTTTCGATCCTCGAGATAAGAAAAATTATTTCTGTCGAGGGCAAAATAACAATTCTAACCTGTACAGTTCGGGGCGAGGCGACTGCACTAGCCTTGGCAGCCTTAAAATCCCCAGGCTCACGACACCTAGTCCTATCCCGACAAGTGGTAAATATACAGTACTAGCTGTACCATGCCACGCGTTGCCGTAGCTCAGTCTGGCGAAATGGAAGAGAAAGAAAAAAGCGCAGGTGTCTAATATGGTTAATTTCACAAATTTTTTTCTGCGCTAGTATGGAGGTAGTCTGGTTTGCCGACTCTAGAACACACACAATATAATTGTGGCTTTGTGTAAGTGGTCGTTTAAATTGTATTATTATTCAGACTTAAAAAATGTTTATTTATTTATCACATATTAACTTTTTTTTTTAAACAGCTGAGAGTAAAGTTTACCACGGTACTTCTAAATAACCAACACATTCGCTATATATATATATATATATATATATATATATATATATATATATATATTATATATATATACATATAGTAGCGTTATTAAAATATAAATAATTAAAACATGCAAACTTTAAAATAGTGTTTTAAGCTCTCTCAGTTAACAGCTTCGGTCATCATCGCCCCCCCCCCCCCCAGTCCACTGACTACTCTCTCCCTCTAAAGAGGTGTTAAAATTTATTACCTGGCGATATTTTTTTAATTGACTTTGGCATCCGTGTCCACCCAGACTAAAATGTGTAGCAGAAATTGTAATGAGAAGTAAATGTGGCCAGTGTAATATTTATCACTTTACCCATTAATTACTAGTACTTACTACTACTACCACCACCACAACAACAACTAAAAACGAGTCTGTTTTACGACCTTTGTAGGTCAGTGTAGACAGGCATCTTGAGCATGAGGATTTAGAGGATTTACTCGTTTAAATGACGCCTTCATTCTGTAGTCCCGTGCAAATATATCTCTGACTTGGAGGAAAGAAGCATTAAGCCCAAAGACGGAGCAAATACCAGAACTTAGGCACGAAAGTGGCGCAAATAAACAAGACTACAAGTGTAACCGGAGACTGTTGACAGCTTCGGCTAGCTAGCAGCATGTTGAACGTGGTTGAGTTTTTGATTTTGCCTTAAAAAAAAAATTTGAAATTGAATTAGATGCACTAGAAGAAGCAGTGTTAGTTGTGTTGGTGGTGGCTTTAGAGATGGTGGTGTTGACAGAAGTGGTAGTAGTGATGGTGGTATTTTTTTTTAACGTATAGTGATGAAGATTATAGTGGTGATGATGTTGGTGGTGGTAGTAGAAGTCGCCATTGTCGTCGTTTTTGCAATAAACGTAATAGAGCAAAAGAGTATGAAACAAGACGCGAGGCCCAAGATAAAAGATGGGAAGAAGAATACCGCGTGTGTGTGTATGTGTGTGTGTGTGTGTCTTTGTGTCTGTGCCTGTGTGCATTTATGTATGTGACTGACTGGCCGCACGTGTTTCTTTTCGTTTGCATCTTTGTGTCTGTGTGTCTGTGCCTGTGTGCATTTATGTATGTGTCTGACTGGCCGCACGTGTTTCTTTTCGTTTGCATCTTTGTGTCTGTGTGTCTGTGCCTGTGTGCATTTATGTATGTGTCTGACTGGCCGCACGTGTTTCTTTTCGTTTGCATCTTTGTGTCTGTGTGTCTATCTCAGTCTGTATTTGGTTATGTTTGTTATAGCTTGTTCTCTGAATTAAGTTATCACGTGCAGGTGTCTGAATATGAAAACGGGGCCCATATATGTACTCATTCTTTAATAAATAATTTTAAAAAAAACGAACAAAATGTATGCATATGTTAATGATTAATATAGTTCGAATAAACGTGGTGGGGGAGGAAGGGATGTCATAAAAGAAAGAAGGTCTTTATAGGAAAGGGATAGACTTATAAGGAAGCCACCATTTGTTAACTCAGGAGTGGATAAGGCTGCAGGAAGTAGCTCGACTATAATTGTATCTAAAGGTTTTGTCCCAGGATATTATATACAAGCAGACTGCAGTTCTTGTTGTGAAAACTAGACGGTAGGTGGGACCCACTGAAGTAGAACATGTGGACATATCTAAAGGCCCTGAGCATGATAAATTTGCTCCTGCAATTATAGAAAATAAATTGTCTGGTTCATCTGACACCCATCATGGCTTTCTTCGGTTGAATTTCAGCGTGCTCTGGATTATGGTTAGGAATGGACATCTGGATACTCGCTCAATGGATTCGGTTTTCAGTTTAGCATAAGAAAGCGTTTGAATGTCATTCGAACACTCAGTCAGCAGGTTCAGCCTCTGAGTTCTGCTCTTCTCTTCAATCAGAGAGGAGGATTTACACTTACAACAGAAGTCAGACAAGGTACTGGTATTAAGGAAACGAGCAACTGGGTTCAGGTTCTTTTCCTCTCTTTCGGATCACTTGAAGGTAACTGGTACACGCAATCTGAGTTCACATTGAGGACTGTCATTAAACAACATACAGTGGATTTAGGATCCAGTTTCTGCCTTCTGTTGGATTAGACAGACAGCCTTACATCTCCTTAACACCTTTCGCTCAGTCCCTTGCAGTGGGGGCTGGCATTAATACAGCCAGCTACTGGTGACCATCTTCATGCCTGTAACAAATTAACACACTGTGGATTGTATCCATTCTTTGTCCCAGAATGATTACAGTGAATGAATCATTGTGTCATATTTATATTTGGGTTATCAAGTATATTTAGACCCTCGCCACAAGATAGAACCTCTCCGGTTTGACAAACTAATCGTTTTGTCCTGAAACACTATAATCCCAAGAGATATACCTCAATAAGGTGTACAGTGTGTCAGCACAGCGACAGAGGTTTATATCCATCATGAACAGGCCTTCAAAAGAGTTGCCCTGAATGAAATCTAAACATCCGATTAGATTGTGTATTTCACCATCCTTCATCCAGTACTGATAAAAGTAAAGGTCCGTTTTCAACGCCTTTAGGCGTATAGGGAATTTAGGACCAGACCTATATTTTGTATAGACCAATCGGCACAAGATGGGTGATGTAGTCAGCATCACACCGGCCGCCTTTACTTCCCGAGACGGCACCCGGTAGCCACTCAATGCTAGGTTGACCTGGGAGTCAAGGTCATTTTAAAAGAGTCCGGCTCTGCCAGGGAGCAAACCCACGACCTTCCGATCCGCACGCGAGCGTCTAGCCGCTACGACACAGCACAATGACAGAGGTTATATCCATCATGAACAGGCCCTCAAATTGTTCCACTGAATGAAAGCTAAACATCCTATTAGACTGCGCATATCACCATCCTTCATACAGTACAAATGTAATGTTATAATACCTCAAATATTGCTGATATACCAGTGCCAAGATGCTGTATCATTATCTTTTAGTTAGACATTTATAAGGCTCTGGTGTCTCTTGAGGTGTTAAATACACATATGTGAACGAGACATAAAATAATATCGTCTAGTCGCTGTCCTTACCCGTAGTCCTACGATCAATCGTCGAGACAGTTATCTTACACGCACACCCTATTGAACACGTGGTTACCTGGCACTGAGATAGACAGACAGACAGACAGACAGACGCCTACGTGCAAGCGCAAAGAAACACGTGCAGGCATCACGAATAGTGGTGAAGATTGTTGTGGTGATGATGGTGGTGGTGGTGGTAGTTATAGAAGCGTTTCATTTATGCCAAGGACTGGCGTGGGACTTGCATCTCCAACACATCTTCACAAATCTCCACAGTCGTTCTGAGTATCAGTTTGCAATAGATTCCACTCAGCCATGTATTTTCAGCATCAGGGACGTCTCCACACTATCAGCAGTCACACTTCATAGCAGATATTCGTCTCGCCGCACTTGACCATTCACCCCGGCTGTGAAACACGAACTTACTATTTCCATTCTGACATTCAAACACTTCTTCTCGTCCAACGGGTTTTATTCTTGTAACGGTTCACTGAAACCCGGAATTCCAACTTTCACCGTTTTCTCTTTTTCTTGTTGCCCTGGCCTGTGACCCTACCTCGTCATTGGGGAACTTTTGGGGATTTCCAGGCAATTCACCTCATTACGCTCAGCTAGTACTTATATCTGTATAATATATGTCTCTCCCATGCCACCATTCTGAGGTCAGTCTCACACATACTTATGCCTTTTACAAAAGCGATAAGAATAATAAGGATTCTAAGCAGCCTCTAAGAATGAGTACAAGAATCACTCAATTCCACATGAATAAAGAGTTACATATGGGTTTTTGCCCCCAACAAAGGTTTCTCCTTCTGTAACAAGATATGTTTAATCAGGTCCTACCCATATCTATGGAACCAAGACATGAATCTGTAGCATAAGCACTAGGATTATTCCCTACGTGCAATTCGACTGTAAGAGTACTGCTCCTTCATGGCAATGCCAGACCACATACTTCCTCGGTTAACGCACGAGAAAATTAACTATCTAGGATGGAATCTTCTGGAACATCCACTTTACAGCCCGACGTAGCCCTTAGCAATTTTCACTTTTCTGGTCCACTGAAAACCCACGTTGGCTGGAAACATTTCGCGAAAAACACAGAAGCAAAATGGAAGTTGAATGTGAAGTGGAACTGTGTTTTAGAAAACAGTGCACGCAGGTTCTGTTCAGTAGGTTTGGGAAGACTGATAAAACGATAGCACAAGTGCTTGAATGTTGGCGGAAATTATGTTAAAAAGTGATGGGACAGTTTATGTGTAAAAAGAAACGGTTTTAACATTGTTAACATCTTTAGTTTTTTTAATTATTATTATTAACAACCATTTGTGACTCACTTATTGACTGTCCCTCTTACCAACAACATGCTTCTCTGTTGGCAGCGCTGATGCATTTCCTTTCTCTGCAGTCTCCAACCAGAATTCATGTCTGATCCCCTCTGATATTCGAAACAGGACATGGAGGTGACAGCTGTTAAATCTAGCCACTCCAGCGACAGAGCCCGCAAATCTCTTGAGAATCGCTTTATTTACACTCTAGGGTTTTTAACACTCTCCGGACTGAATTGCCAACACAGTTTCATTTAAACTCCTAGGGGATTGAACTGCCCTCACAGTTTTATCTCTAACCCCCTAGTTATGGCCCCTGGTACTCCACATAGGGTATTTATTTCCCCAGCTGACACGTGTAGGCAGTCTGCTGAGTAATCAACGACCCGGTTGCTTCCAGATACCAGCCAGGTGATTTTGTGTATTTGTTTAGTATTGTTTGATTTGTATGTGCTGATGAAGGCTCCATAGCAGCAACGTTCACGTTTTGTTTGCATCTGTTATATTGTGAAGCTTGCTAATATACTTTTTGTTCAGTTTTATATAAATTTTTTTTTTCACTCTCCCTTCCTGTCTATTTCAGGATTCAAAAAAAAAAACCCCGCTGTATCAACTGTGACTCTGATTAGAGAATTCATTTTCTGTGGCCCTTTTGCTAGCGTTCATTCATACTTATCTGCCGCCTAATTTTAAGTTGTTTATTTATTTCAAATAAACTGTTCTTCATTGTTCAGGCCGTCCTTCTTTCTGGTGTGCACGTCAGAGGGAAATTCAAATTCGTCTCATGACATGGTGGGGGGTTAGCCAGCCGTGCAGGAATTGGCTGAAAATTGGCATGCTTCTGCATAGATTCTTGTGGGGATATAACTTCATCGTGTAAAGTATTCATAGCTAACGAAGTTGGTCAAGTTATCAGACATGGTGTGTATTGGGTCGCTACATGAACGGCTGACATTTATGAGGGAAACGGGGATAAAGAATGCAGGGAATCGTGTGGTATGGAGACGTTGTGACTGAGGAAGTTAGGTGGGATAAAGAGACGGATGAAGGAATTAGGCGTCTGTGAGGATGGATAGGAGGAAGGATAGCATTTAGAAAGAACAGAAGTTTGGATGGAAGCAGGCGTGAACACAATTGGAATAAAAAGGAACGGGAGGTAGGAAAGAGGCTAATATGAGAGAGAATGGAACGAAAAAAAAACTGAATGAATATTTATTGTTAACCTGTGTGGACCTTGCAAATTACCACGATATGATTGTACCATGGAGCAAAGTATCTGCTTTGACAGTCCATAACTATAGTGCGTTTCAAAATTGGTGCCCTGGCACTTCGAACATCTCAATAACTTACGTACAAATAAACACGAATTTTTACATATGGCCTTAAATTTCCCATGTCCTTACGATTTTACAATTTACTACTGCACATTTGCTGCTGTTTTCTTAAAGTAACGAGTTTCTTTGATCTTTGACACACAATTTTTTACCCCTACAAAATCCAATATACAGCAATTGACACTTACACGTGGAGAATGTTTTGAAATAAGTTGACACGTGCAGCGATACGTAGTGATTATATTGATAGCCTAATATGAATAAATAAAAAATTGTGTTTGTGTAAGTCACGGGAGGCTAATGCTGGATATCACCACAGAAGAGTAAGACACCTGTGAAACGCTTGCAGTCAGATGCTTTGAAAAGTACCCGTTGCTCATTTAACTGTTAACATGTTGATTGTTTGCTTTGAATCAGTGTCTGTTTTTTCATATAGGCTAGTTAGTTGCATATTCTTTACATTCTTTACACGCAGGCGTCGACGGAAATGAAAGAGCTGACAGGTTGGCTGGATCCGCTATCACTACCGACGGTCAGCCTATGGATCATGCTGATATTATCAATGCCCTCAGAGAAATGGGAAGGATAGAGGACTTTGGTGGCAGTGAATCCACATCACTCGCGAGAATGGCAGACTTGGGAATTAAGATCGGCACAGCAAAAAACGAGACGCACACCAGCTACGCCAGAAGACTTGTTAATCAACATAGAACTGGTACTATTAGCCATCGGACGTTGGGGTTCATACTGAGGGGAGTATCTGAGCACCTATGGACATGTCCGGAGTGCAATGAGGATAACCCAACTAACTAACTAACTAACTAAATCTTTACAGGACGTTGCTGTGTGGTTTTTCTAGGCACATTTACGTTTTTTCATATACAGTAACAACAACAAAAAAGCAAAACTAAATGTATGTTTACAAGTATATTAAAAAAACATTTTCCTAGAAGGAAATGACTATTAATAAGTTGCATGCTAAATTTTAACGACGTACACCAAACGGTTACTTGATTACAAATTTTAAAAGTTGGACACAACTTCTGGGAAGGACTGTAAAGCTCACCAGATACTCCTAAATATTTTAGCGGTCTAGTGTAACGTATTACCCCTAGTGTTTTCAGCCTTGTTTGCCAACTTCAGCCTATTATGGGATGGCTGTTTCTCATCAACCATACAGTCGCCAAGAAAAGCAAGCAGATTATTGTTTTCCATTTCCTTCGCGGGGGTTAGAGAAGCCATTTAATTCACACGCCAGGTTTTGGTTTGCTGCCAGTTTGTCGGAGACATTTCCCTCTTAAATAATTAACTATTACAAGTATAATTATTTTGTCACAGGATACGAGTCATGCAATTATTAGTGTTTTCTTTATTTTTTTTTTAAATACCAGGAACACTCATCCCATGTGTGTGCTTGTTAGATTTGCGAAATACCTTTCGGCTTGTCTTCCATTAATTACAATGAACAGCAGCTTAGTTAGTATTTAGTTGTCTGGTTTTTTTTTCTCTCCCTGCCGCTTCTCATTAGCCACCTATTTAATACACACACACATACACACATACACATGACTTGAACCCAGGACCTTCGCGTCCGCAGGCGAGCGTCTAGTCGCTACACCACGGCGGTTCCCAGTCTATAAAGAATTCAGGGGGAAAACGGTGACTTGATTGATGGTATGTGAGTGTGTGTGTTTGCGTGTGTGTTTGTGTCTACGCGCGTACACGCCTGTGTAATTGAAAGTACTGTAAGACAGCTTTCCTCTTTGTGTACGTTAATGTCACACCCAAGTTCGTCTTTTGGTTGGTTTGCTACAGGAGGAGTCAGTTGAGAGAGAAGAGACGAGGAGGAAGATGTTTGTGTCGATAGTGGTGATGACGATGGTCTCTCTTACTTTGCAACATAGTTCTCACGTCACTGATGCTTGCTTGTATAATGAAATGTCTTGAAACAACTCTTCTTCGTTATACTGTCTTTTACTGTGATACCTCAGTAATGTCACAAATAACGTCAATGCTATTCTGAATAGCAGCTCTTAAGCCTCTACGATTACACACTTTTGAGGTCGCGTTGTGTTTTTAATCTCTAGTTACTTTGTTAACTGGTTCTAGTGTATGTAACTACCGCCTGGCTTCTACTGCTGTCTTGTACTAACGGTTTGATTAACGGTTCTAACATCTTAGTAATATTTCTACCAAATGTGTGTCTCTGATGAACATAGATTCACATATCGTGTCTTTTCATGTCTCTTTTCTTGTTCTGTGACTGTCTTTGAGGCTCCCTGTGATTGGTTCCTCTCCTTTTAGTGTTGAGCTGGCATCTCCACAACTGAAGATCTCCACAACTGAAGATCTCCACAACTGAAGATCTCCACAACTGAAGGCTTTCGTCTGTGAGTGTTCATGTGATTAGTCCCTCTTTTTCTAAGTCTCGTAGACTAAAGAATGCTCAAGTGGTGTCTTACCCACTATTTGTACAGAGATGCTAGAATTGGTGGAACGTGTTTTCTACTCACTAACTGCTTCTAGAAGGGTCTGACATGTTTCTACGAACAAACTAGAGGAATCTGTCTTTTGCCGTGTAATTGCCACTGTGCACATTGTCACATGAGAGTCGCCGTTGCATAGTGACTAAACGCTCGCCTGCGGATCGGAGGGTCGTGGGTTGATGGAGCTGGACTTTTTTCATAAATCACCTTGGCTCCCGGATCGACCCAGACTTGAGTGGGTACCAGGTGCAGTCCTGTAAAGTAAAGGAGGCCGGCGTGATGCTGACCACATCACCCACCAAGTACCTATTTTCTATAAAATATAGGTCTAGCCCTGTATGCCCAGTGGGCCTGAAGGTGTGGAAAATCTTTACTTTTACTTTATATTTATTGCCACCTAGAAAGCAAATTCATTTATCTCTCTTTGCATCGTGGCTATTTCCTCCCCTTGCCATCTACTGCAAAACCTTCTGGTATTGAAAGTGACAAACTTCTACCTCCTTGCCAATTCAAACCCAAGATGTTTGAGCCGACAGGCAGTTGTTTCGCCACTAGTGCTGTGACAGCTTCCTTGTCTGTATCATTGACACCGTCTTAACTGTTGTAACATTTTAAACTTGTTCTTCCACATTCCGAGCCAGTGAGGTTGATTACTGCAGATATCATACACCTCTATTCATCTCTGTCTTGTCCCTCTCTTCCAGTCAGGTAGGTAGGTGCTTTGCTGGGGGAAAAGTATCATTACGTTCAGCCAGCCTCTTTCGAAGGGGGAGCTTTAGGTTATAATTGTGACTAGGTTATCTGCTATTTAAAATGACTTAGCATTGCACGCCTCGAAGAGCCATGAACATACTCCTGCAATGTTGATGCGATCAAAGAGATAGACCTACATACGGTCCCGTTCAGTCCCGAGTTGTCTACCGGCGAGCCAGTGGGCTACCCAGTCGCCGATATCTCTTCCAGTTAGTGACTTCAAGTGTTTATATGTTTACCTGGATATTACCAATCCCTCGTCTTATTTGTTTACTTTGTGGTCTACGGCTATTCGGCTCTCTTTTATACGCAGTTTTTGTTTGTGTGTCTGTCTAATTTCCTTTGTATGCCCCAGCCATGTCACCCTATCAGCCCTCACCATGACAGTGATCAGTGGCGGTTTAAACAGGTTATGAATTTCGTTGCTGCTTCTCACTTTCCATTACCCGCTACCACATGTAACACTGAATACAAATTTCATTGTGTTTGCCAATTGAATCTTTACAGAGATCTATCCGTGACCGAATTGGCAAGGGCGTGACTCGTCAATACAGAACCGAAGAAAGGTCTGAACCCAGACCCCCAGAATGTTTGAGGGGATAATAGCCGATTTACTAAACCGTTATGTTGGCAAGTATATCTCCAATTTGGACTCCAGCAATCTGAATGTCAGCATATTAAAAGGTGAGTCTTGTGTGGTCCTGTTTATCATGTGTCCATCTGCGCAACTGAGTGACTGTTTTAGAAATAAAATCACCATGTAGTATACCAGAGGCTTAGAAGTAATTCAACGTGTTTAATAATCACTGACTAGTATGATAGGAAGAAAATCAAGAAAATTTGCACCGTCAGTAAATGCGGAGTTAAGAACAGAATAGAAGCCACCATAGAAGAAATAGAAGGATATAACGGTAACAGAACCAGAGGTCGACCCACGCAAAAGACGAACTGCAGAAATGCCAGAGACACTGTGGAATTCCAGGAGTAGAGAAGAAGAAGAATGGAGCATGACTTCCTCTGTGTGACTGTGGCGGGTAAATTCGCTTTACACTAGCGAATGCACTAGGTGCAATTTACAGAGGGAACTACAAACATTAAATCTTAATAAAGGTTTATATTACCTCCAGCCTTGCTGGTTAAATTAGAGGATTTGGGGTTTGCCCACATCTATTCCCTACTGTTATTAAGATTGTATTAAATGTATTAAATTACACTAGCTTTTGTTCACTGACACAATTACAGTTAAAATGAAACTTCAGAAAACTGTAAGAACATTAAAACTACATTTATTTTGAAAATTCAAATGATAATTAAATAAAAGGCTGTGGATAAAATTATGGATTGGGAAAGCAACAGATGTTCCCACTTAGCTGTAGCTTAGGTCAGCTTCTGGCTAAGCCTCGGTGACACATCAGGCAGGCTGAATCTTCCAGTCTAGTCCAGACAATCGGCATCTGCAGCTAAGCTTGGATTTACTTTTGTAGCTCCCACCTGGAACTACAATCTGGAACTATCATCTGGAATTACAATCTGGAACTAGAACAATAGAACAGTCCTTATACAAACAGTCAGGAAAGTTCTAACTGGAGACAACAATACCTCCAGTCTTTAAACTGTTACACTACACACATATATATGGAGTAGGATAGTAACAGGTGTTCACATTCTACTGGTATAGAATGGGAATGTATACAGAACATGGTCCATAATCCTAATGGGGAAATATTTAGGAAACCAGTTTCATGAATACTCTCAAGAACAAGAGTTTACAGCCCACAAAAAGAAAGGACATTCCTCAGTGTAAATTGTTCTGCTGTCTGCACACTAGTACTCCTTTAAAGGGTTAACATGCTTACACACACAGACATACACAGTCATATTTCACAATATTCTCATTTTAACCACATGGGTTCACATTACAATGAATGAGAAGCAGGGAGTGAGTTTACCAAGACCAGGAACTCATAACAGGTGCTTTGCACTGTTTGAAAATAAATGGGATTGACATATCTCCATCAATATACTGGGTGCTGGGATTGATGTCAAAATACAATCATAGATGACAATGGGCTTTCCATCTGTCACAGTATTAGCATAAAATATACAACACTCACTCCAGTTTAAATCTAAATCCACACATGTGCTAAATCTTATTCAGTAGAGTTTAGAAGTTGTAAAGGTTGAAATATACTTATTACAATTGTAAGGCCACCTGCTGTAGAACTGAAATGTATTCCTAGTAATAGGGAAATATATCTACAACAATAATAATTACAAGCATGGGCCACATATCTCTTTTCTGCTTCTTCTTCTCTGACAGTGTGAATATTAAATTCAGCCTCACTGTGTTATTCACTTTTCAAGCTCTTAAACCAGTCTCAGAATTATCTGGACTAAATCTAAATTAAAGCCATACAGTGATTTATCAAGCTAATATCACCATGAGGTGAAAATCAACTTAGTAAGGATTAGGTATATGAGTATACACTTCATTCCTATTTTTAATTGTCTCACTAAGCTGGAAACAGGAACTGGCTGAGATTTTTTTAAGAGGACATAATTCTCACCTAATTAATATAATTATAATTATTAAAAATATCAGTGCACGTTTCTAGTATCAAACAAACATTATTTAAATCATCAAATAGATCATATGTTTGCATACATGTACATACTAGATCATAAACGTGGTTAGTAAGGATAAAGAAATTTATCATGGTTTTTAACAAATAAAATTAATTCAGAGGAATAAGCAGCAATATATCTAATTAAACTTATTCTTTTAACTCACCCCTGGCAGGGAATTCAAACAGAAAATGGGACCACAGGCGGACTAACAACTTTAGTCTGAACCGGTCAATTTCTGAATTGAAAAGGGAACCGGAAGTCCTTAAAAAGGAGGAAGTAACTCTTATGTACCCCTTGCACTACTCATCATCTCATTCGCCTTTTAACTTTTACCTTTTTAATTAATGAATTAATAATATTGCTATAATAAAGCAATAAGTAAAAGGTCAGTAAATTTAATAATATTACTAATGCAAAGCAATACTTAAAAGGGCAGAAACAGCTGTCCAGACCAGCTCGTCACAGTGACAGTTGGATAACTAGACTGTGGCGATTGCTTGTCAAGTGGACGATGAATGCACACATAAGATGATGAGAAAGCAAACTCGCAGTTTCTTTTCTCTATTATTGTTCTAAACATAGAATCATCTAGCGCTGTCTTCTGATCTCTTGCGCGGTCTGAGAATTCAGTAATCAAATGTTACAATACACACCTACGATGTTCATAATAGTCAGCAATTGTTACTTTGCATTCTCGGTGGATCATTCATGCAACGCACAGGCAACGAGTTCGCATCTCCGACACTCTGCTACTAATCTTCATAGTCGGGCTGGGTGTCAACTTGAATAACTTCTGGTCAGGCGGCATACATCGTGAGGAATCTGAACTTTTTCATACGTCGTCAGTTATACTTCATAGCAGTCACACGCCTCTCGAACTCGACCACTCACTCTGGCTGCGAAACACCAACTGATCCGATCCCTCGTTCACTTTCAAACCTCTGTCTCCTTTCTACGGACTGTCAGCCTTCCACAGTTAAATTGAACAAGTGATTTTGCGAGCGTTTTCCCTCTCGCTTTCTATCCACTTGACTTACACTTGACCCTACACTGTCATCTGGAAACCCTTTCGGAAAATCCCTTCATTACAAAGAAGAAGAAAAAGATGCCAAAGTCAAATTTTCGCAGCTGGCGGTTTTAAAACAAAGATCCTTGTTTGGCGTCACTAGTATTTGTCATCGATTCTGCTCCTCGTGGCTGCTACCTTAAGATTTACCAAACCGTCATGAGATTTAAAATAAATCTCTGTCTGGATGTCAGACCAACAAGGCCGCTCCCATATATCATGTTCAGTCTCTTTATATGTTATATTTATTTCTTCTTCTGTCTTTCTAATACCCAATACAGCATAGGCCCTTAAGCAACTCACGCCAAGTAGTTAATACCTTCGCTGTCGCATGCAGCTGTCCTCATATCCTTCCCGTCTTTGTAACTTCACTCTCTAGCTCTCTTTTCCATGTTATTTTTATGTGTTTCTTTATTTATGTGCCCCTGCGAGTTCCAGTGCAAAGACATTTCAGTTTTATTGTTTTCAAGTTTTTTCAACGTGTGTTCTTTCCAACTCCAGCGTCTTTTCTTCACCTGTCGGTTTACTAGATCTTGTTTAGTTCTCCCCTAAAGCTCTACTTCATCATACCAATTTATTTCATCTATTCTGCTCAGGCACCAGTTAATAAATGTTTGTAGTTTATTAGTAATTATTTTAGTTATTCTCCATGTTTCCGCTCTGTAATGCCTCAAAAAGGCCATCAATAACAGCGACACCAGCCGGGTGGAACCCACAGTCCTGTGATGCTAATGGCCAGCTTAGGTCAAGTCTGTTTTATAATCACCGATATACCACTTTCCGATTAGTTCAGCGGGCGGTTTAGGAACAGATTGTTTTTGTGGCTTTTTGAGAGAAGCATGACAGCCACAGCGTAGGATTGATTGATCGATTGATCGATCAGTTTCTCCTATCCAGTCTGCTGTTTACCAGTAGCATCATGGGAATAAAAACAATATCCCATCCTGGACGGAAGACCAACAGTAGATCCCAGATCCCCGTCCAACCTCCAAACAAGTTATAATAAGAGCACCCGTGCTGGTTACACCAGCCACATGTAGCGTGCAATCTTGTGCCGGTAAGGACTCAACGAATGAGATATAACATAACCCTTGCTAGTTAGGGTCGTGAAGGTGAATTTACGGAAGCAATAGCACGTAAAACCCGCCATCTTTCTCTGTCTTCCGCTTGAGTGTATGATAACTTAGTCCTATCCATTTCTTGATGTTGTCATTCCATGTTCTTCTTTGGAATCGTGTCTCACACACGTGCCCAAACCATGCTAGCCTCGACGTTTCAACATGCCAAGAGAGGCTACTGATGTTCTGCAGATTTATCTCTGACATACTTATCCAGTTTTGTGATTGAAATAATCAATTATTAAAATGTGTCTATAGCATTTACACTCGAAATCCTGAATTCTTTCCATTTCCCCAGTGAGAGTCTTAGTCTCACAACCGTTTAAGAAAATAGACTAAGTGATTTGTAAATATTGACCTTGACTGCGATGCTGATTTGGCTCTTCCACATCGTGTTCAGCTGGGACATCGCGGCTGATACCATATCAAGTCTTGTCTTGATCTCTTTGGTACAGCTGCCATCTTTATTTATGTGGGAGCCAAGATATTAAAGGTTTCTACTTCTACTAGTTTTTTCCCTCTTTTATCTGTATGTTGGTAGCTACTTGATTATTGTGACTATTTACCAGAATCTTGCTTTTTTCTGCATTAATTTGCCATATTTACCACTGACTGTCTCTAAATTTGCATTAAGTTCTTGAGTTCTGTTTGCCATGAGAGCAATGTCGTCTGCAAAACGTAAATTACATAGCTGTCTTACGCCAGTGGACATAGATGTTTGATGATTGTCTAGTGTTTTTTCCCCCTGAAAACTGAAAAGGACAGGGGATGAAATATAGAGGAGATAAATGGGACATATAGAGCTTCATTGAAAAGTATACCTTCAGATAGCGGTCGATGAGCATGTTAACAGCCAACCTCAGTTATACATGTGTAATTTTGTCTCTTTCACACACACACACGCACGCACACACACACACACACAGAGGGAGAGAAAACGAACGAACGAACGGACTTTACTTCCTTTCCACCACTCATCTTTAACACAGCAATTGTTTATGGGAAGAGAGATGATTGGTTTCCGAAGAACCCTTCCCCCCTGCCCCCACATAAGTAATCAGTTACACAATCAATGAACGGTAACTACGAGATGGCGGCGTTGTTGATTAATTTACAAACTTTGGCTGCTAGATGCGGGAGCTTAGAACCAGCACGCTAAACGCATGATAAGTGCTTACTTCATTTTTCACCGCTCTATAGAAAAAATTACTGTACCAGGGCGGAGAAGCCCTGAGTACTAAGATAAAAAAAAAAGAGGAAAGAAGAAATAGTAAAGAAAATAGTTCGTTAGGTGGGGACTAGAAACAAGAATATTCTAGTCCAGGCAAGAGATCTTCTGTGTAAAGTCTAATATAGCCCAGGTAACAAATAAACTAAAATAAACTAGACTAGTAAACTAGGCACACTAACTACTAGTCCTAAGCTGAAGAAAACAACTGTAACTATGAATACAACGTTGAACATAATTTTATTGAACTTCACATCAGCATGGCCAAAAAGTAACGACATAAACGACCACGTGCTGGAACAAAACCTCAAATATACAGCAATCTACCATCTAACTATTTCTTGGCAAGAATGCAAATGAAAATTAATATTAAATCTAACCAAAGGAAACGTACCATACCGAGCCAATCTCATCACGAACTTTTCCTACGCCCGCTATGCCTGTTAACTAGCTCATTGTGCGAAGCACAGTCGCTAGGCAGGCTGGCGCAGAAACCTTCCGGAAGATGAATAGCCCTGAAATTTGTCAGTCGGCCGTTTAAATACCTCGTGGGCTGATTTTTTCCCATCTTTCGGTCAACTCTATTAGTTAGTTCCGGTGGCCTTTTTGCCGGTTGGCGTTTTCAAACCAGGATAAACCTTCTTCTTCTTTTGTCAAAATCTGCTTGTGCCGCTAGGCGTCGCAGTCTATCAGATGATCGGCAACCGAGCCAGGGCGCGCTCAGTCGCTTCATATGCCGTGATGTTATGAAGTCTCAAGTTGTCCGTGACTCCTTCAATCCATCTTCTTCTTGGTCTTCCCCTGCCTCTTGGTGTTTCGATTTTCATGTTGTATGCTCTTGATGCTGGCATCGTTGGTTCCATTCTCATTAGGTGACCAAACCATTTCATTCGTTGCTTCTCAATAAATTTAAAGATGGGTATGGTTCCAATAGTTCTTGTAATCACATCGTTTCTCACTCGATCTCTTCTGGTTTTATTCGCAGCCATTCTCAAACATCTCATTTCACAGGTGGTTAGTCTTCTCTCGTGTTCTTTTGTTAATGTCCAAGTCTGACATTGATAACCTAATGTCGGTATAAAGATTGTATTTATAATTTGTCTTTTTATCTCAGCTGGGACAGCAGGGTGTTTTAAAATTGGGGCAAGCTGGTATGCGACATTGTTGGCTTGTTGATAAACCTTCAAAGACCTTTAATCTGTTGTACTGTAGTCTTCGTCGCTTCCACCCTATTACATTACTATCGAAGCATTATATCTGCTAAGGGTCTGAAAAGCTAAAAGTAAGCGAAGAACACTTTTCTTGCAATTGACTCAACAGGCACATACTGCTAGATCCAATTTTTCAAGTCTTGTTGTCACTCAATAAGTGATGTCAGTATCACACTGGCTGTGTCCGTCTGCTGTTTGAATTTCTTAATACTCTCAATAGATGCATGGTGTACCTATCATATTAATTAGATATTTAACTGCTTATGAAAACAAAACAAAATGTCATAAGCTTTTTGTTTCATACTTAGTTTTAAAATAAGTTTATTATTTTATGTATG
>CAJHNH020003201.1:87500-92500 GCA_905116865.2 Candidula unifasciata
GGGGGGGGGGGTGTGAGTGTCTTGTCATATACTCAAAGAGGGCGTAAGGGTTTTGTCATATACTCAAGGAGGGCGTGAGGGTTTTGTCATATACGCAAGGAGGGCGTGACGGTCTTGTTATATACTCAAGGAGGGCATGATGGTCTTGTCATATACTCAAGGAGGACATGACGGTCTTGTCATATACTCAAGGAGGGCGTGACTGTCTTGTCATATACTCAAGGAGGGCATGATGGTCTTGTCATATACTCAAGGAGGGCGTGAGGGTTTTGTCATATACTCAAGGAGGGCGTGGCGGTCTTGTCGTATGCTAAAGGAGAGCGTGAGGGGTTTGTCATTTACTCAAGGAGGCCGTGAGTGTCTTGTCATATACTTATGACTTTACTGTGTACCTTAGTTATAAGCTGGAATGTGAGCGTTTGGTCTGAACTATGCTATATACCTTCTCTGTGAGCTCTACTTTTATACATGTTTTGTGATCTGTAATGTATACGCATTTTATGATATGCACTATATAAACCTTTGAAGAGGTCCTTACTTTCATTAAATCCGCCTTAAAACCATTTATTTGTCGCTCCGCTGATCTAAGACTTGCCAACAACAAAAAAGTAAATTACAAGTATTGATCGGTACGGCTCAATTGCAAAGTGCATCACACAAAAATCAATCTTGCATTTACGTTTTCATTCCGAGAAAGAGAATGCCTGTAACACAGAGTGGCAGGACCATTCATTAATTTTTTTGTATTTATTTTGATGTACAAATACAGTTAAGTACTTCTGGACTTTTTTTTTGGACGCCATCATCATATCTATCTTTTTTGGTCCTCGTTTTAGTTGTGTGTTTTTTCCCCTTTTCCTCTTCCTCCTCCTTTATGTGAACTGGAAACTTGGAAAAGACCTACAAGGAGGCCAAGGTTACGCTATAAGAACATGCAGGCGCGGCCTGAAAGATACCACCATTGACACAGACACTTTAGATAAATTGTCTGTACGCCGAGACAAACGTAAAATGCCGACTGTCGCACTTTGCAAGAGGACTAATACAGGACCCAACAGAGGAGACGACTGAGATAAAAGCAGCCTGGATATAATTGAGTATAAATGTCTTTATACAGAATGTGTTGCAGAGACTGCCAATCCCGCATAGTGCTTTACAGTTACAGCTGTGATTTTATTTTATTTGATTTGATTCAAGAACCGACATCACAGCACTCGGGGCATTCCCATAAGCGCTCCGTCCCCATCTTCAGCAGCCAGCGAAGAGTTCCGATACTAATGGTGCCAGTAGCATTCTGATTAAACGTCCGTCTTGCCTTTCCTCTGAGCCTTGAGCATCTGCCAGAACCTCTCGTCACCCCCCCCCCCCTTTTTTTTCCCCTTTGCATGAATCTCACCAGACTGTGGTGATCCATCTGCTCCTCCGAACTGTACACGCTCTAACACAAGGCACTAACCACGTCTGCCTTATCATGTATCAGTATTCCACCAAGTTGTGCAGAGCCAGCCAGTCTGTCCGCCTGTTCATTTCCCAACACACCGGCGTACCATGTGAAAAAATCCAGACAATACTTCTCACCTGTGTCCTCCGCAGCGAAGCATGCCACTCTGCACGAAGCATACCTGTTCTAATCTTCCTCAGCATGCTTTCTGAGTCAGTTACAATCACAATGTGTGTATGTGTCGTGTTCTCAAGCCAGCGAAAAGCTGCCCACCTCCATGGCACTTCCCTCTTATTTCACATTCCGCTGAGTGGCCCTTAACTGCACCCAGAGCTCATGATGCAAAGGGTGGTCTGTGTCTGCAGCTACCCTGAGATATGACTTCGCCTGCAGCACCTTGTGCCTACCTGCAACCGTCGGCAAACCAAGGATGTATCGCATACACACTACTGAGGTATCTCTGGTGCAACCCAGAATGACCCGGAGAACCGCGTTTTGTATGCGCTTTAGTTTGTCCATCTAACTCTTAGAGACGATAAGCAGTCCCAAGCCATATTCAACCACTGAGTTACAGCTGTCGTTGTTCCTAAGACCATTAGCACGGCTGCATTGTCCCTGGCGAAATACGGTGCTAACACGGGAGGAAGATTCACCTGTGATGAAATGAACACAGCATTTGTGGCTGGCAGCTCAGCATAACATATTTTTCATAAAGTAATACGAAAACTTGTCAAGTGAGGGACACGGTCTATGCAAAAACATGGTTACACCGGAAATATATATATATATATATAAAAGGTTAGTTGCGTATCCTTTACAGGACGTTGGAGAACCAGCCACAGCAGCCCCTGGCTGTTGTGTGCTTTCTCTAGAAAAATTTACGTCTAGTAGTTTGCCATTGCTTTCTAGACGGTCGGCTTCTTGATACCACTGTCGAAACCAACGCAAGGCGCATGGCCCGCAGCTGGGATCGAAACCGGCACCCCGGCATTACGAAGCGTTCGCATCGACTTAGCCACAGAGCCAATATATATATATATATATATATATATATATATATATATATATATATATATATATATATAATTTAAAAAAAAAATACTTCAGCTAGGCTGCGGATGATTGTGTGATCAACGCTAATATATGGTGATACTTTTTAATAGACGGTAGAATATCTGGCAATGCGCATCATGAATCCACTTCACATTAAGAAATTATTTTCGAAACAAACAAAACATTGGGGGAATTAAAATCCATTAGAAATTATTTTTAGTTTTTCCTGGTTTAATTGTGTTTCCTTGAGAACATACACAATATTTACTTGTAAACACAGACGATTTTAATAGATGTTAATACATTTTAACGGTTAATCTTTGTTGTACGAGCCATTACTATTTTTTGGTTAATGTTTACCGCAATATGCGGACTTTGCTATTTGGCAATTAAAACTTACATATGAGAGAGAGAGAGAGAGGGGGGGGGGGAGAGAGACAGAGACAGAGATACAGACAGAGATACAGACAGAGACAGAGAGAGTGTATGTGTGATGTGTTTAGACATTTACGTAATCACTACTAATATGATTTATTTGTAAACAATAGTTAAAACAGTGTCAAAGGTTTTTTCACAAAAGTATATTCGAATATATATATATATATATATATAATTATATATATATATATATATATATATATATATATATATATATATATATATATATATATATATATATTATATATATTTCTATATATATATATATATATATATATATATATATATATATATATATATATATATATATATATGCCCGGCTCTCTAGCGGAATTGGCTAAACCGGATTTCGCGGAGACCGGGTGACGTACTCCTTGTGGTCCGGGTTCAATCCCGGGGGTAGGCAGGAAAGCCATATTTTCTCCCAGATTTACGGTATTTACAATGGAATCAAGGCCGAAAGGTTGGGATATCCATAATACCGAGCCTAAGGGTTAACAACTCATGGCTTCTGGATACTAAAACAAACAAACAAACAAACAAACAATATATATAGATATATTTGTGTAAGGCTCCCAGAATCATTATTTTATTTCACGCTCCCGCCGCCGCCACCACCACCCATTCTTATTTGTACCCTCAATTTCCGGTCTAAATGGACACTAGGCACGTACACTGTTTTGAGCTTTGGCAATTTTTTTTTTCTTTTGCCAGTCGGTGACCGTTGCATTTTTGCTCCGTTTGTTGACTGAAAGGATAAAGTTTCGTCGCCTAGCTTCTAAGTTGAGTGCATGGCGTGACACTGTGAGCTGCGGATTTCATTTTGAATGTTTTTCGACTGTGATTGACGTGGTGGTGTGCGCGTGGTGTGAATTGTAGATTCGGAAAATGGCGCGATGCCTGTTTTCGCAATATTGGTGGTGCCATTATGTGATTAAAATTGATCGCGTGTGCAACTGCTGATCTGTTGGTGACTTCTGTTAAAATCAATGATGAACTGCATTTCTGATGTCGGACTGTTTGTGTTAACACTTCTGATGGCTACCGTGTGCTTTTAATGCACGTGTATGCTAGATATTCTGAGACAGCAGTCTGTCAATCTTTCCACAAGGGACTGTGATAAACGTTCTGTGTGTTTTTCGTTGGCACAGGGGCGGAGCAACTATATGGTGACCCGTTTGCTGTGAAGCTGAAACTAAGATTACCAGATTACTTGTATCTACTGCCGTCTCCTATAGCGCTGCTCCAAGGTGTGTGTGTGGGGGTGGGGGAGGGGTGCGCCAACTTTAGCAAACTAGAAAGTTAAACACATTTTCAGAAATGTGGTGAGTTGCTCTTTACTGAAAGAGTTAAGAGTTAGGGAAAGACATAATCCATAATTATCGCCTATATCTCGCTAAATAAGATGCTTGCTTTTGCTTATATTTCCGACAACCAGCTGGCTGTAGTTATACTTTTACATTCGAGTAAAAGTATGATAAATTTTAGAAATCGACGCACGTTGGTTTAATAAATGTATAATCCATAAGATGCAACTTTGCCTTTGCTTTGATAAGTCTCCATTCCCCAGGCCGTAACCCCCTGGACACATATTTCTCATTTCTTTTACATTAACTTTCCCCGTTGAACGGTTTCTGCAGGAAGTCGTTCACTTTGCTAATGGTCAATAACAGAAGGAAGTGATCTTAGAATGAATCCTGGCATTTCCTAGTGCTTATGTGGATAGTTCCCTAGAGATGTGATGATGTAACGGTTATAGTTCCATTTCCAAGGTGTCTAATACATAGGAAATGGAAGAGGTTAGTTAAGGAAAGTTGGTCACAACATATGCGGCGGAATCGTGGGCTCATGCACCTTGAGTGCCCCCTCCCCTTCATGTGTAAAAAAGCGCCCATACCCCTAGCCATGTATAGAAGTTCTCATTTCAAGCCTTTATTTAAGCATCCTATATTATTTAAAATATATATCTATTCAGTATATATATATATATATATATATATATATATATATATATATATATATATATATATATATATATATATATGCGTGTGTAGAGCGTTCATTTTAA
>CAJHNH020003201.1:97500-112500 GCA_905116865.2 Candidula unifasciata
AGACACCTTTAAGCCAGCTATAAACAGTAAACAACACTTTTGATACATTTGGCACATCAGGCAAATAGTACTACAGCCATAGTTTTATAGACAAATGGGCACCTGATGGGTAATCTGGTCAACATCCAGCTCACTACCTGTACTTTTCAGGGCATTCCTCCATTCCCATTTTTGTACTGGATCGACCTGGTATCTGTGCTAACGGGAGTTTAAAGCCAAGACCTTTAGGCCAGAATGCAAGCATCTAGCTACTGTGCAGCCACAGCCCCTTTTCTCTGTTACAGTTTTTATGTTTTATTTAACATTAATTAAAAGCTTGTTAATTTGTCTAATGGGTTATTTTGTGTTTGTTTTATATTTATATGTATTTAGGCTGGACTCGATCTTCCTATTGAGGTCAAGGCAGGCTATGTAGGTAAGTGTTACATTCTTACATCTTCTGTTTCCCTCCACACAAACAGGCAGGCAGTGAAGTTTATTGAAGTTTATAACAATGCAAACAAATTGGCATACAAGCGACACAGATTTCGAAGAGAAAAAAAAATACATTTGAAAAGGATTATGGACACAGGAAATGATAATATGATCTTCAATGTTATTGTTATACTTGTGTTGATTCAGGTAAACTGAAAACTGATGAGAACATTTTTGGATAGGAAGTCAGTATTTTTTGGACATGCTATGAGAAGGAATGGTTCAAGAAGTTTGTGATGATTGAAAGTAATTTATTTTGGTAAAAATGTTTAATTTTTTGTATGTTTACTAAAAACAGTGTAACTTTCACTTTTTTTTTTTTAGGTCAATGTCCGAACATATTGTGCTCAATTCATTATGGTACAAGCATTAAACACTGAATGTCATTACACATTGAATGTCATATGGTCAAATCTTGATAAAAAAATGAAGTTGCAGAACCAATACTAGCAGTTTAGTATTGGCAGTTTGTGGTTTCACTAGGCAATTTTACATTTAGTAGTTTGTCATTGCTTTCTGAATTTTCAGCTCTCAATACCACTGTCAAAACCAATGCAAGGCAGTCTGCTACCAAATTGCTTGCAGCTGGGGTTCTTTCTGCATCATCCTGTAAGAGGATATGAAACTAACATTTTGTACCCAATGAATCAGTGAATTTTATGTTGCTTTTTCAGGGCATCTGAAGATAGACATACCATGGACCGAGCTGTTTACTGCAGACATCCATGTGGCCATTGAGGATGTATTTGTCCTGGCTGGGCCAATCACAGACAGGCAGTATGATGCAGCTAAAGAAAAACTGCTTCAGAATGCTATTAAAAGACAGTTGCTGGAATCCATTGAGCAGTCAGCTATAGAAGAGTTTGGTAAGTTCAGCTCATACAGGATGTGAGCCATCCAGCACCAGCAGCATCCAAATAAATGTTATTAGAACTATGCAGGCTTATTAACTCTTTGAGTCCCAAGGAACACATCATACATTCACATGTTCCTACCTAGAAGTCCAATGAATGCATGATGCGCCGATTTTATGACTCTCTTTACTACCCCCTGGGCCTGTGATGCTAAACCCCTGGGACTCAAAGAGTTAATAATCCTTTGGGGCACATAATCAGTACTGAGTATAACCAACGTGTCTTCTTCATGAGCCAGAATAAACACCATTTATCATGACTCTTACAACTGTCTCTGTCATCTGATATTTTCATTACGTTAGTATTGCTTATACATGTGAACTATTTGTTGCTGAGCTTTTTAATGTCTAGTTTTATTGGGGAAGGGGGAATTATATTTATCTGCATTACTGTCTAAATAAGTGTAGTCTCTACATCGTGAAGTAAGCTTTCATCTGTCAAGGGAAATTAGATTATTGCTTACCTGATTTATTCTCATTTTCTTTCCTCTGCATATGTTTAGACCCAGTTGTGATTTCTCATTAAGTATGCTTTATTTAACTTGCATTTAACTTGCCTCTGTTCCATATCTTGTGTTATATTTTCATGTGACTCCTCGTAGTTTTGATTAGAGATTGTGAATCACCAGCAGCTCTCAATTCTTCAGTTTTGTTTTCTTTTGTGGGTCCACAATTTGCTTAACGTATTCTCAAAAGCGACTGCTTCCAGTTCTTTTCTCCATTTTATTACCCATTTTCTAACATTCACAACCACACCGCAAGACACATTTCATTCTGTAGATTGTTGCATCAATCAAGATACTTTACTGTGACATAATATCTGTAATTTATATCTTTTTTTTATTGTCGTTCCCTCACCCAATCTCATCCTCAGTGAGTAAAGCAGCTGATAGCCCAACTTTACTAGAGAAACTCTCCACGAACTTGCTCAGCAGATTGCAGGTCAGTATGAATGTTCTTATATCGTTTACAGTTATGGTGTGAACAGAGCAGACGCATAGCTACATTTGTTAAATGTGCTTCATTTATTTATTTATGTTTTTAAAACAGTTTTTCCCTCCAGATTTTCATTCTGCATTATTAATATCTGAAGGAGGAGAATCAAATAGCTACAATTCCAGAAGACCCCATTTAGCCATATTGTCATTCAGCAAGTACCGTATATTGCAGTGCCACTTAACGGTTATAAAGTAAGCTGCAGTAGAGTGTGGGTGGGTTGTATTGTGAATAGGTAAAGACACTCTCATTGCAAAAACTGCTTTTGGGGTTTCAAGAAATCCACATATTATAGGCGAGTAGTATTATCTGTGAGTGGTTATGAATGCAGCTTAGTGAGATTTGAGGTGTCAATCGTTAGAAATGCTTTGTTTAGCCAGGTAATGACACATGTCCGACCTCTGGCGCATTGACTGAGGAACATTATTGGGATAATAACGTAGTTGTGATCAGCTGTTCTGTGTTTCTCAACCAGTGTTCATATTTCAAGCTTGATGTGTTAAAGTACTTGTCAATGTTTCTGAAAAGACTGCATGCAATAGTGGCAATAGTGACATGTCCTCTGCATGTCCTCTATGGGTGGGCTCTGTATGTGCAGAGCACTTGTAACAGGGTTTGCTCTGCCCAATATTTCTCTGGCTTTGTTGCTAGACGATCTTGAAAATGTGGCATTACATCATGGAAGAACACCTGTATCAGAAAAAATTCTCAATAGAGGAGACATAATTCTGTGGAAAGAAATGATTACCAACACTGCATGGCATGGACTATTCAAAACAAAAAAAAAAGATAATTTTCTGCAACATCGTGTTTCATTCTTTACCTACATAGGACTTCAGGCAACACATGGCTTCTTTAACCATTACGTATGTCATGATTGTAACTTCTTTGGAAGTTGAACAGGGTATCTGGATCTGCTTTGTTGGTCTGCCATCCAGATTAATATTTTTTAAATCTCAATTCCTCCTTGATATCAACACATCTGCAGTCACTGTTATTTGCATTATCACTGTTGTATTTGCCTGGCAGATCTCCATACGTCACATTCATGTGAGATACGAAGACACTGTAACCAATGGAGACCATGCTTTTGCATGTGGGATCATGCTGAAACAGCTGCTGATATGTTCAACAGATGCTCGCTGGCAGCCACGGGGGACAGATGTTATCCCAAACATGATGCATAAGGTGAATTGTGGATAAATGTTTCTGTTTGTATTATTTTGTATTCTCAAACCTACAGTATATTAGCTCTTTGAGTCCCAGGGGGTTTAGCATCAGAGGCCCAAGGGGTGGTAATGCAATTTTAAAATTTCACAAGTGTAAGACATTAAAATAGACTGTACTAATTCAATTGCAGTGCAACATACACATATTATACATCAAAGTGACCAGTGATTGTTGATGAATAATTTTAGTATAGAGCTACAACAAATAATTGCGTCAGTAATTAAAAATTAGTAAATAAACAGACGGTATGTTTACAAAAATTAGTTTAAAAAAATTACAAAATTTCCACTTGCCACCATGGCACTCAGGAAAAACTGGTTAAAATGTATCCAAAATGAATTACAAATGAATAAGAACCACTTAGTAATGTATAAGTAAAATATAACCTCAATCTATTTTTTAGTTTTGTTCCAGAGAAGCATCATAAAAGAGCACTATTATTTGGTAAAGAAAACTGACTCCCAAAACAATAAGTATCTTCACGCAAAACAAAGTTTATCTAACACTCAATTTGACTGTAATTTTGTAGCTATGTTCCTAAATAACAAAGGGAATAGCACTAGAACTAACTGACTCTGAAGAAAATAATCTTTTTACTTATGTTTATTTTATTTGTGACAGCTGACTTTGCTATCGTTGTACCCTTCGTGTGAGGTACACATTAGACATATCCGTCTTCAAAGTTTGACTCTATAAATGACTGAAACATGCCTAATTCGCAACGTTATCTATCTAACTTCTGATAAATCTAAAAAAACATGTACTTTATTTAAATTTTAGGCTTCTTGAGACGGTAATTCACATTGGCATGCACGTGGAATAGTGCTTGGCTGCCATATTCTTTTCAAACAAACACTTAGTAACTCGGGAATATCAAAAATAAACTATTTTTTTGGCTTTCAACCCACGTTTCTAAATGAGCACGCTTGATATCAGACACAAAGAACGTGGAAGGAAGTTGAAATTTAGCGGTCTACGTTTTACAACCTGTGGTAGATTTAAACCTTTACTTGTCATGGGTCGATTGGGCCGCTAGGTTGAAACAAATTAGCACGTGATGCATTCCCTGGAACTCTAAGATTAAGGAAAACTGGCCAAAAAACAGACATTTGGAAAGTGGAATAAAGTCCCCGGAGATGTAAATTAAAGAAGAATAGATCTTACTTCCTGAAACAAAGATTAAAATGAAAAAATATTAGGAAAAAAGACAAGTGAAATATTTCTGATAGGTTAAGAGACAGCGTGTTTCTAAAAATTACACTGAAAGGAAAAGTTAAAGGCAGAAGAGCTAGCAGTAGACAACAGTAAACACGTTGTAGTACTAATCACTAGGAGCTGTTGTAGTGTAGAGGCTAGATGCTCACTTGCTAGGCTGAGAGACCTTGGATCAAGGCAGTGTAATTTTCAGAACTGACCTTAGTTACTAGGTTGGCCCACCTAAAACGGGTGCCAGATTATGATCTGGGAACTACATATGGTCGCCACGAGTTAAACCACTTCATCCATTGATTGCCCACTGGTGTCATAAAAATATAGGTCTAGCACTATATTCCCGATGCACAACACATGTCGTAATTGTAACAGACTATGAAAGCATGCTGAGGAAGGTGAAGACAGGGATGCTTCAAACAGAGTGGCAAGCTTCACTGGGAAGGTCACGGGTAGTGAGCATACTTTGGATCTTTTCTCCAGGCTATTAGGGTGTGGTGGGTAATGAACAGGCAGATAAATTGGCTGGATCTGCACCACTGGGTAGTGAATTGATACATGACAAGGCAGATGTTGTCAAGGCCCTTTGGGAACAAGCAACGGAATCAGCTGAAAGAGAAAATTATTATGGAGAGAATGAGGCACCTGGGTGTAAGCAGAGGGTCTGGCCAGCTCATTAAACTTAGAGGAAAGGCAAGATATATAACCAGATTGTGACCGGTACCATCAGTATTGTAACTCTGCGCTGGCTGCTGAAGAGGAGGACGGAGCATGCATGAGAATGCCCTGAGTGCTGTGATGTCAATTCTTGACTCAACTTAACTCAACTCAACTCCTGATGCACTTTTATGAAAAGGATCCTTTGCTTATCTTTATTATTTACTTTATTATTCATGAAATAACTACTACAACATATATATATATATATATATATATATATATATATATATATATATATATATATATATATATATATATATATATATATATATATATATATATATATATATATATATATATATATATATATATATATATATATATATATATATATATATATATATATAGCTATTATTTTGTTCCTTGTCTCTCTACCTGCTGAAAGATGCTGAAACTGGATGAACTATCTGCTTATTGGAATCCATATGTACCAGAACAACATTTGCTAAAATCAAGATTAAACACTGATGGATGGAAGGTCAGTATCTTTTAAACTTAGTAAATCTTTTATGTACCAACATGTTTATGTCAAATCACTACTGTTGTATGGAGCGAAAACATGGGAAACAACTAAGGCAGTTACTAATAAACTACAAACATTCATTAACTGGTTAGTGCCTACGCTGAATAGATGGAATTAACTGGTATGATAGAATAACTAATGTAGAGCTTTGGGAGAGAACTGGACAGGTTCCAGTGGACCAAGAG
Organism: Candidula unifasciata; assembly: GCA_905116865.2. Taxonomy (NCBI): domain Eukaryota; kingdom Metazoa; phylum Mollusca; class Gastropoda; order Stylommatophora; family Geomitridae; genus Candidula; species Candidula unifasciata. Next base: position 103,751 of record CAJHNH020003201.1, read on the forward strand.
GTGAAGAAAAGATGCTGGTGTTGGATATGACACATTTGAAAAAATCTGAAAACTAAATAACTAGAATGTCTGTGCTCTAGAACCCACAGGAGCATAGGAGAAAAAAGGAAAATCAAAACACACATGGAAAAGGGAGCTAGAGAGTGAAGTTAAAAAGATGGGGAAGACATGGGAAGAGTTGCATGCAATAGCAAAAGATAAAATGACTTTGTGTGAGTTGGTTGAGGGTCTATACTCAACTGGGTGCTAGAAGACAGAAACAGAAGAAGTCATTACATTGAACTGACAAAAAGTGACTGCATTTTCTGTACATATTTATCTTTTAATTTCAGAATGTTCTCAGGATTTCCATTGACTCTCATACAATTTTTGAAGAGGAACTTGATTTTAGTAAGTAAATTGTGATTATTATGATATTTATTTTTCATTCATTTCATAATTACACTAGGATTTCTTATTGTTCAGATGCTTTTAAAGATTTATTTTGAGATATGATAAGTAAATGCTTAAAAGCAGGTTAGAAAAAATTAAGAGGTCTGCTTTTTTAAGCTGTAAATTTTCTGAGATATTTATGTGTCTTTCACTGGTTATTATTGTAATAATAATAGAAATAAAGTGAAAGATAAAATATAGTAGAAGACCATTCTCATGGTTTTCTGACATAGGTACAAGAGGTGCACCATGGAAGCGATTGGGACCTCACCATTTGGTTTTCTGGAAAACAGTAGGGAATGCAGGTTTCCACTGCAGCCAGCTTCTCTTATGGAAATGACACATTTTTTGTTTTATTATAAATTCCAGTGTGCTTATATCATTGTCAGTACTAATAACAGATTTTTCTACACGACGAGAGTTCCTTCCATTCCCATTTGCTGCGGCTGGTCGCAATGCCTTTCCTACATTGTGGGGGTGTCATGTATTTCTTAATTTCAACAGTTAGACTGTTGTCTCTTTTCTCGTGTTGTCATCCCTCACTTGTGTGATTATTTCCACCTTCTGCTACTTGCCCAATGGTTCGTAAGCATCAAAACTAGGATGTTTTTGTATTTCTACGTCCTTGTCAGTGGCTTGCTTTTCGGGGGTGGGGGGGGGGGGGGGGGGCGCACTGCAAAGGAACGTAGAAGTACAAAAACATTCTCGTTTTGATACTCATGAAAAGTCCAGCTCCCCCCACCCGCAGTACTTCTTACGTGTACACAAGCGCCAGTGGTGCATTTAAAAGATTCAAAACAACACAACCTCCCACAAACATTATATACGGTGAGTGAACGCCGAATGAAGCCATCACATAACACTTCCACAGCATAGGACATGTTGTGCGGCCGGCTGTGGCATGAATGGGAGGGGAAGAAACACTCACCATGTGGGTAAGTTCATGAAAACTTTCCCCATTGTCACTATTAAATATTGGAGATATGATTCTTCTTCATCTTATAGTCCATGCTATGTGGCATTGGTAGTCATGACTATTCACAACATATTTTGTCTCATGTACTTTCAATCAGTTCTGACACAGATAATCTTCATTCAGTGTCATGATGTTAAACTATCCAACATGTTCTGTCTAAGTCTTTTTCTGCCTCTTTTCCCCTCCATGTTTCACATTGTCATGATGTACTCCTGTTTTCTTCTTCTCGTGACATAACCAAAGAATGAAGATTGTCTCTTTCTGGATATATATGTGTGTGTGGGTGTGTTGCTGGGTGGGTGGATTGGTGAGTGGAATGACTTTAGAACTGTGTAGTAGTGGCAGTCTTGCTTTGATGAAATTCATATGTGTGTGTGTGAGTGTGCATGTGCACCTATGTGAATGTGATTGTATGCTTGTGTGTGTATGCATGTTTGTGTTATGTGTGCATGTATATTTTGTGTTCATGTATACTTGTTTGTGTGTGGCATATGCATATATGTGTGTGTGTGTGTGCTTGTATGTGTGTGTGTCTGTCTGTGTGTCTGTCTGTGTGTATGCAGGTTTTTGTATATGCATTTGTGTGTGTGTATGCATACATGTGTGTATGCATATTTTGTATGTGTGTGTGTGCATTATGTGTACACATATGCATGTTTGTGTGTGTGTGTTTGTGTTTGTGTGTGCATGTGTATGTGCACGTAAGTGTGTGTCTATAACAGGATTTGTAACATCTCTATATCCTACCTCACTAACTGTATTATCTACCAGATGTGCCATGAAGATAGCTTGTGAGGTTCTGCCACAGTATTTGATAAAGCATTTACTGATACACATGATAACATATAATGTGGTTGGTTACATTTTCTCTCTTTTTGCATTTCCCTATTTTTATCCATGACATCTGTTATAGGGGTGAATACTGGAATAAAAATGGAATGTACATTTAAACAAATGTTAGTCTTCCCACGGGAAGTAGGTCACATTCCATTGATACATTTTTTTTGGAGTAGTCTACCGTGGTTGAGGATATGGGTGTGGTGCTCTGTTGTCTTGCATTTACCTTTTTTATTCTGAGAAAGTGACTGCCTGTGACATAGGTTGCAGCACTCTCTAGGGGGTTGTGTGTTAGACCCAGTTTCTAAATGTTTTTGCAGTGTTAGAAGTGAAAATATAAGTGAAATATAAAACACGCTGTATCAGTGGCATTGGGGAACACCCCCGTCACCTCGTGTGAAGGTCGGGTGTCTTGAGACCGACCAATCAGAAGTGAGCTAGTGTGTACCAGTGTGTTGAATGGTTTTACCAACCTATGTTTTACCGGAATGTACATTGCGCTGTTTTTTCCCCTTATAATATAGCTTTCCTTATACCTTCTTGCATTGTGTATTTTTAAAAAAAGTAAAGGGCCCTTTTCCACACCTTTAGGCGTACAGGTCAAATAAAGCTAGACTATATTTTATAGACCAATCACCCCAAGATGGGTGATGTGATCAGCATCACACCGGCCACCTTTACTTCCAAGGACTGCACCCGGTACCCACTCAAGACTGGGTCGACCTGGGAGCCAAGTTAATTTTTTGAAAAAAGTAAGGCTCCGCCAGGAAACGAACCTACGACCTTCCGATCAGTGGCGAGCACTTTGTGCATTAACCAGCTGTAGAGCCATATATTGTTTACAGTGGCAGTTTTCCTGATTGAATATTTGCTATGAAAACCATCCAGCATTAAAAGAGTAAAAATTACATTTGCAAAAGAACCAGTGCAAATGCTGTTTTTCACCTTTATAATAATCAATATTGCCATTGATGGGTAATTTTTTTTAAATCCTCCCAAAAAACATGCTTTTCATTTGCCAAGATTTTTTTTTTTTAAATTCAAATAGCAAATGGCAGTAATTTAAAAGCTCTGATGTAAATATCTAGAAACATGAATCAAATGAATGACACAGCGAGATGAATATCTTTTTTCTTCAAAGATTTTCTTTATTTGATGCAAATTTTAAAAGTTAAATTATTGTGCAAAAAAACAAAACAACAACAACATAAGCAGCAATTCAGGGATGGTTGTTTTGCCCCACATTTTTAATTTACTGTAGAGTGTTTACTGGAAAATAAATTTGTTTGGTTAGCCAGTAACACTGTTACATCTTTAATTAGTTTTCTCTTAACATTCATGCTGTAGATTATAATTTTTCTGTTTGTAGTCTAAGCTAGAATCCTAGCTGTGTGGCCTTGGCAGTCACATCCGTCTCATGCATGTTCAGTACTTTCTGATACAGATGTTTCTCCATGCCATAATATCAAACTGTCCCAATATTTTTTTTTAGTCACCCCCTGCATATTCCTTGCTGAAAATATTAGAATGAATGAGAGTGTATGCTTTATGAATGTGTTTGTGTTAATGAGTGTGTGTATAGGCATACTCTTTTGAGCATAAGTGTGCGCGCTCACACACAGATGTACATACATATGTGTGTATGACTTTTTGTGTATGAGTATGTAGGCGTGTGGATTTGTATGTGAATGTTTGAGTGTGGATATTTATATCTGTATTAAAGTATGTATCGGTGTATGATTGTGTGTATGAATATGTGTGTATATGCATTAGTGCATGTCTGTATGTGTGTATGTATGTGTATATATGAGTGTGTAAATGAGTGTATGTTTAAATGTATGTTTATGTCTGCTTTTATGTTCCTGTTTGAGTGTGGTGTGTAAACTTTTCAGTGTGTATGTGTAGGAATGTCTGTGTTTTTGTCTGTATGAGTGTGTGTACATAGGAGTGTGTGTATGTGTGTGCATGTTTGATATGTATGTATGCACACATGTGTGTCTGTGAATGAGTATATGTGTATGTGTGAGTGAATAAGTGCTTCTGGATGAGTATGGGAATAAATAGGCATGTATGTATGTTTGTATGTATGTATGTATGTATGTATGTATGTATGTATGTATGTATGTATGTATGTATGTATGTATGTATGTATGTATGTATGTATGTATGTATGTATGTATGTATGTATGTATGTATGTATATATATATATATAGTGGAACCTACAGATACAAATGTACCTGGATACAAGTTTTTTAAGATATGAGGTCAGGATCGGCAATTGTTTTGCCCCTGAATAAGAGGCCAAATCTAGGATGGCAAACTGGAGAGACAAGAACCCACCGCATTAACCTGATAGCATTTTAGTACTTTTACATTGAATTTAAAATGTTAAAATTGCTGAAGGAGGACTTGACTCTTTTGGTCCAAGGGAACGCATGATACGTTATATTATGTTATCACAGTCGATGTCAATGCACATTGAACATTCCCCATGCTAGTGCTCTAGAAGCAGTGGCTATCTCCATGGTCATGCTTGCTGTAGTTGCCTGGTAGGCGCAGTTGTCCTCATTTATTTTTTCCCCATCTTTTGTGCTGTGTCTGCCCAAGCTGACCTTGATCCAAGTTTCACGGACCCATCTGTGCAGATGATGATGTCTTTTGGGTGTAAGTGCTGGTGTATCAGTTCCCTTACTTCTGTGTCTACAGCGGCAGGAATATTATCGCTGCAGTACCTCCCCAGTGGAATGACAACCTTACAGATGTCATGCATGTCTACTGGTGTATTTGTCCATTCTTTTCCATGACTAGTCTCATCTAGGTCATATACCTGCTGGATTAAATCTTTAGCCTTGGCCATCCAGGAGGGACCTCTTTTGAGACACATTCCTTTTGTCATACGTTCAGAGGTTCCTGCCTGGAAGCCCAATGAACGCAAAATGAGCTGATTATATGTTTCTCTGTAACATCCCTCCCTTGGGCCTCTGATGCTAAAGCTCTCTGGGACTGAAAGAGTTTGGTAACTGGTAATTTTAGATTCATTTTCTGTGCAGCTTGCTGAAGATGGAGAATAAGCATTTATGGGCGTATACTAAGTGCTGTTATCTTCTTCTTCTTCTTCTTCTTTTGTCTTTCTAACCCCCAGTTGAGCAAAGGCCCAAGTCATGCTATCTTTACTAACATATGCAGTTCTCCCCATGTCCTTCCCCCTATTTTGAACTTCACTGTCTAGCTCCCTTCTCCATGTGTTTTATGGTCTTCCTTTATTTCTATGCCCCTGTGGGTTCCAGTGCAAAGACATTCAAGTAATATTGTTCTCAAGTTTTCTCAGCCCTCATTACTTGTTATTTTAAATGTTCTTTTTCTGTATTGTACAGTTATGCAACCAGCAGCAGCTCAAGCCAGACTCATCATCAACTCTGATACAGGCTTCACTCTGCCTAAGTTCTTCATGGATTTCACCATAGAGGAAGTCGAGGTCATGCTGTCAAGACAACAGGTAGGTCTGTGAATTTGATCAGACATAGGTCAGCTGAGTGATTTTGTGCATTCTTCTTCATGTTTGTGGTATTGTAGATTGATGTATTGTGCTGATAAAGGCCCTCTACCCGCAGGGTTCACTTGACATCTTTTCAAGTTATCTCTCTGTTCAGATACTCAATTTGATACCACTGTTTATCGATATAGGAGCATGGTTGGCATAAGGGTTAGGGTGCTTGCCCACTAAAGCAAGTGTTACTGTTCAATCCCCAAAATGAATGAATGAATGAATGAAGAATTGACATCATTGCACTTGGGACATTCTCACATGTGCTCCATCCTCTTCTTCACCTTCTTCACTAACTATGCTAATAGCACCCGTTTCAACCTCATTAAAAATCTACCTCTGCTTTCCCTTCAGTACTGAATATCCTCCAGAACCTCTACTCACCCCCTGTTAAATTTTTCTTCCAGTGTATGGATTCCCTATCTGCTATTTTGCACTATCCTGAGGTATCTTCATTGGAAGCTTCATTCATGAAACAAGCTATGTTTCAGAGCACTAGGCAAACAACTTTATGACCTTATCAGATAAATCCCCACTTCTAAAGCATGTTGTACAATAAATCTACTGAACGAGCATGCAGATTATCTTGCAGATACTGCGATTGTTATGGCTGGTCCAGTACTGGACAGAAATGATGTTATCAATGCTATGCACAGCATTTACCATGAAGACGACCATATTACTGTCTAGGTTGTTAGACATGGGGTGCAACCTGGTGCTCCAAGAAATAAACAATTCACCAAAGGGAACAGGACGTTTGATGAATCAGCACAGAACAGGCATCCGTAGTTATTTTATGGTTGTGGAGCTTTTGAGGAGGAGATTGGAGCTCCTATTGATCTGTCCAGAGTGTCGTGACAATAGTCCTCACTAATCACTAAACTAATGAACAAAGTGAGTGAAAAGTAATCAAGATTGAGTAAGTCAATGTAATAACTGGGTAGGACATTAACAGTGAAGGAAACCACATCATGTTAGGAGTTATTAATCAACATGTGGTGATCTGCTTGATTTAAAAGTTAATGATAATGAAAGCAAGATAATAGCAAAATGATGTTAATGTAGTTAGTGTTTGCTGCAGAATCCTTGTTGACTCTTGAATCTGAAGAAAAAGAAATTACCTTCTTCATCTTCTGCATTCATCCTCATAAGGGTGTTTGGCATTTATTGTTGTGCTTTACAGCTAGGTTGTGATATCTACACCTTTTTGCCTCCCACATCCAATTTCATCACATCTTTATTGGCCCCAACTAGTCCCCCGCCCCCTCCCCTTTTTTTTTTTTATCAAAGTGTTGTTAAGAAGCAGTGGGTCCATTCTTTTTTCTAACAATATGGGACCCCCATAACCCACATGGAAAAAAAATGGAAATTAAATTTAAAATGACTATTCCAATCTACCTGGCTGTATATTTATGCTGTAGTTGTAATATCGTGCATGCAGTCCATCTGTGACTGAAACGTGCCTATTGATGTTTTTTATTTTTTTGCTTCTAGTTTCTGAACCTTATCACTCTCAGTGACTCATTCCAACTGATGAGGATTAACCAGCGTTACCGTAAATACCATCCTAATATCAGCCTCAAAGTCAGCCCTCGGTCGTGGTGGATGTATGCATATGATGCTATTTTGGAAGAAATCATACGTCCTTTCTCTTGGGCAAGAATTAAAGAACACAGGTATGGATTTTTTTTTTTAATTTAGCTTCTGCTATAATTACTTTTTTTGTGTTTTTGTTTTTTATCTCCAGTGAAGCAAAAGCTCTCAGCATACTCATTCCAATCTTTCCTATCCCTTGTCATCCCTAACGACTTTCCTTGATGAAGTGAGTCAGTAATTATGACTCCATTTGGCTTTGTTTGTAGCTTTTTATGTATTTCTGTATACATCTTCTAGGAAAAGGCCATTAACATTTTGGTTAGCTTACATAGTTCTTGTTCCCCTTTTAGATTTGTTCAGTTTATTGGTTTTTGCAACTGACACTTTTTACAAGATAAGATAGGCAGTCCCAAGGCCAGTCCTACCCTAGAAAAAACATAGAAAGTAGTAAGATTAATTAACTAAAATATTAATTTCTGCACTCAGGATTTGTATGTGTTCTCTACAATACTGCTTCAGCTTTGTGCTAGTCAGGAGATTTGCCATGGGCTGGGATTCCCATGTCATCCTGTTGCACATTGGAACAGTCAACTCAATGGATATGAAGATACCAACAGTATACTCAAGATGCATCCATGTATTCACCATATTTTTCTTCAGATATGAGTGTGCTAGTACGCAGTATCTTAAAATAGATCTGATTTGCTGTCTGTTTGTGGGCTTGATACCAGTTAGAGGCCAATTCTGTACAGTGTTTCCTAATTGCCCTAATTTATGCAGTATCCTGTTGTGTTTTCCATGTTTATCAGAAGTTATATACTGGTACCGTCGGAATTTGAACTCTTCGCTTGTTGCTGAAGATGGGGACTTATGGGAGTGTCTCAAGTGCTGTAATGTCGATTCTTAATTCAACATTTAACATTCAACATAAGAAGTTACATATCTCAGAAATTTGAACCTAATTAAACTTTGCAGATGGTAGTCAGAGTGTAGAGACGAAGGTTTTAATTCTTGTTAATATTGGGGACTTTTTGTGTATTTGAGGTAAAAATAAAATCTTGACCTGCGCAATCTGTGTGTGGCAACAGCAGCATCATGTGGCCGTAAAATCCTCAGACTCAAAGACCCCACCACAGAAAGTGGTAATTAAAGCAATACTGGCAGTTTTTTGACAGTTTGAGTGATTACTTTATCCACTGAAAATTTGTGTCATCCAAAAATTATCTAAATTTTGTAAACTCTTTCAGTACCATTTATTGCATCATGCCTGCATTTATAACTAATTTTACTATCATTTGGTACCAAAAAAGCTAATAATATAATCAGTATGATTTTTGTATATTTGGCCAGTACAGAGGTGAATA
>CAJHNH020003201.1:117500-147500 GCA_905116865.2 Candidula unifasciata
ACTATCCTAATAATTTTATGGACCAAATGGCTTTCAGCGGATGATATGGTCAACTTTTCATTGGCTGCTTTTACTTGCCATAATATTTCCTGGTATCCATTTTATCCTGGGTCAACTGTCAAGCAAGGTCATTCTAGATTTTAGTGTTTGAGAAACTCAGAAAGAAAATGTATTCAGTTTTCAGATTTTGTTAACTGCCATTGTTGTTCTTCCTGAAAGAAAGTGTTCCAAGAGTTTAAGCTGTGAAAGCCTTGCTTTTCTTCTTCATTATTTGTGATGTGGTTGGTGAGTCATATATATATATACATTGCACAGTAAAGATGAATGTTTTCAAAAATTAGTTTCTTTTTTTAACAATTTACCATAAGATGCTGTTTACCCTTTGTAATTTTGTTTTTTTTTTAAAGTTTCATCTGTTGCTAATTATAGAGCTAAGATATTCAAAGTATGTGATGATACATTACCTTACCATTATAATCTGCATTTAAAAAAATGTTATTAGGTCATTGTTCTATACATATTGTCTGTTAAACTTCTGCACACTGGCATTTTCCTTTCTTCTTTATCATATGTCAGAGTGACATAATTGTATTGTGCCTGTTTGCAGTCTAGCTGCAGTATTTGAACCTTTCAGCCGACATATCCAATTTTTTTTGTCATTTATTTTTTGGGTTAACCCTTCTAAACATGTCATTTGACACATGATTTATATTTGTGTAGACAGTGTGTTGAGTTTAAAATAGCACATACAAATCATTGTTTATGTCACATTCATTCTAATCAATCATTCAAATTCTCAGGGATGTTAAACAATTTCTATTTCAGTATGTTGCCTCCAAGATACAAATCATTTTGAAAAGATGCTGTGTGTCCATGGTCAACTACAGCAAAAAGATTCTCCAAGTCTCTGTGACACACTTTCTGTCCACATTTGAACACAGACCAGGAAATAATGCTGTCAGGCAAGCCACTTGTTCTGTCTATTGCCATGTTGTATGTGCACAAACTAAAAATGTCTAGATTCGTATGATATAAATTACACAATGAAAGCTCACAAACAGCGACCAAATGGTTGGTTTGCAATGCTCTGAAAAACAAAGCTACTAAATAAGGTTAAATTTGAAAAGTCAACATAATAAGAATGTGGCTCAAGAAATCAGTACTAAAATGATGATTGGTCTATAAAATATAGATCTAGCCCTATATGCCCAATATGATGGAAGGTGCGGAAGGAGTCCTTCACTTTATTTTACTATTATGCATAATGGCAAATATAGACCAAATGTGATTGTTGATATGATAACCAGCTGTAGTAGGGAAAAGGGATTCTACCCAGAAAATTTGCTTTTATCACCTGTCCTTACATAATTATTGATGATTTTTATCATTAACACTAAAGTTGATTAATGAAAACCAAAGATGTTAAAAAAAAACTGCCTGTTGTTCTTTGAAATGAATTTAACATAGTTTGTATGTTTTCCGAGTAGGATTTCTTGCAACACAGAAAGCTTTGCTATAGAAGGAGCTTCCATAGAGCATGAACTTATACCCATCCTGACATCTGATATTGGTGTTTATGGTAAGTTGCCTTGTAAATACTCATTGATTCACCATTTACCACAGTGTCAAGTGTCAGCAGTCATGGTTAACCATCTCACACAATTATCAGACACACAGTTCGCGTGCCTCCCAAACAAGCTTTCCATAAAAGATAACTAATTAGAAATGTTTCCTTCAAAGTCGGAGGGCATCTGCCTGAGAGGCAAGGAACTAACAGTCTGCATACAGATAAACAAGATCTGTGAAATGGATGTGCACACAAAACTGAAGTTCTGGAATGTGACCAAAGTAATGACCTGAGAAGAGACAGTAAAATATGCCAAGCAATAAATTGTTCAGTCTCTTGTTTGTGTCTTCTTTGTCACTTGTTGATATTCTCATAATGAGACATTATTGTATAATAAATTGTCACCTGTTAACGTTCTCATGCGTAGACATTATTTTTCTAATAAATCGTCACCTTTGTACATTCTCATGTTTATTAATTAATTTTTGTAATACATAATCACCTGTCAAAAATTCTCATATTTAGTTAGACATTATGTTTTATAATAAATTGTCAGCTGTTGACATTCTCTTATTTTCACATTTTGTGAATATGATTTTTACTCGTTGGATATCAGATTCCAACATTATTTCTATTATCTTCTGTGACTTCCTGGTATTCTGATGTGTAGACATTGTTATTATAATTATTTATTTATTATAATTTTTAACATTTTACTTCAAATGACACAAAAGTAAAGGAACATATTATACTGCTCTTTAAATTAAATAACCTAGATTAACAGTTCTGATAAGTTTACATAAATTGGCATTAAAAAAATGTTTTCCTTGCAATAAGATTAAGTTTGAGATTTTGCTGTTGTTGACCTGTTGCCGTGAAAATTGATGGTTATTAAAGACTCCCCAAAAAAACTGTATGCCACTATTTTTTACTGGATACTGTGGATTGCAGATGAACAATAGACCAGGCTGATAAATGAATGTTCTATGAAAAGTAGGATGTTTGTAAGAACCAAATTATGACTGTGAATCTGCAAACCATCATCATTCTGCAAGAACAGCAAGTTAAAACAATAAGCTAGACAAGAGCAGTATGCATGAAGACAAAGAAGAATCATAAACCAACATAAAAGCTGGTGTTGGTAGCCACCACACACTGTGGGATTTACAAAGCAAAGAATCACAGCACTTAAAGCCAGACTGGCTTGAAATGCAAGGAGAATGATCTGCCTACTAATTAGTTCTTTCAGTCATATTTGATCTTCTTCTTCTTCTTCTTCACTTCCTCTTTTACCGCTGTGGGTGTCGAGGGAGATATAAGGTTCTGTTTCTGGCTCTTTTGGCCGCCTCGACCATAGGCACATCGTGCTGTTGTAGAGCTTCTCTGATGTTATCCTTCCATCTTGTTCTTGGTCTACCTCTTGCTCTACGACCTTCTTCTCTGTCCATGTATACTTTGTATGGTATGGTGTCACAAGGCATGCTCTCTAAGTGGGTAAACCATGTCACTTGCTGTCTTTGTGTCATATTTTATATATTCATTTATATCATTAGTCAGGAATAAGCAAACCTAAAGATTTCATGTTAATCTGCAGCTCCATCAGTTAACCAAGTCTTCACATTGGACTTTGAGTCAAAGCCTCTCTACACAGACGCAGATTACTCACTGTCACTCAATGTACAGCCAGTGGAGATTGTCTATGATGAGGTAAGTTAGACTAAACCAATGTGAATGTGTCTGTGAGGAGGTAAGATGTTTTTATCAGCCTCATGTAGTTGATCCAGTATAAAGAAGATCGGGTCTTCTTCTTCTTTTCTCCTCGTCACTTCCTCTTGATTTGATTTGATTCAAGAACCGATATCACAGCACTCGGGGCATTCCCATAAGCGCTCCATCCCCATCTTCAGCAGCCAGTGAAGAGTTCCGATACTAATGGTGCCAGTAGCATTTTGATCAAACGTCTGTCTTGCCTTTTCTCTGAGCCTCAAGCATCTGCCAGAACCTCTCGTCACTCCCCCCTGCATCAATCTCACCATGCTGTGGTGATCCATCTGCTCCTCCGAACTGTACACGCTCTCCCACAAGGCACTAACCACGTCTGCCTTATCATGTATCAGTATTCCACCAAGTTGTGCAGAGCCAGCCAGTCTTTTACCGCTTTCGGTGTCGAGGGAGATATAAAGTTCTGCTTCTGATTTTTCTTTCTGCCTCAGCCGTAAACACGTCATGTTGTTGTGGAGTTTCTCTGATGTTATCTTTCCATCTTGTTCTTGCTCTACTTTGTACTCTACAACATTCCCCTCTTTTGACAGATGCTTTGTATGGTATGCTGTTTCAAGGCATTCTCTGAATGTTTGATGTTTAATTAAGAATCAACATCATATTACTCGGGGCATTCCTATAAGCAGTCCATCTTCAGCAGCAAATGCAGAGTTGCCTGTTCTGATAATACCAGTAACAATCTGATTATATATCCCTCTTGTGTTCTCTGAGTGTTGAGCATTGGCCTAATCTCCTGGTCACTCCTCACAACACTACTCTCCCCAGACCATGATGATTATCTGTGCCCTTCAAAGGACCTATACAACATCTAGCTTGTCGGGAAACAGTTCACCATCAAGTTGTGCAGAACTAGCCAGTCTGTCTGCCTGCTCTATCCCCAGCACACCAACATTATTAGAGAAAATAATAAAAGAAGATCAACTACCCAGGTCCTCTGAAGTGATATTTGCCACTCTGTACAGAGCTTATCTGTCTTTCAGCATGTTCTGTGAGTAGATTACAATTACAACATGTGTGTGCATCGGATGGTTGCAGTGACTGCCTTCACCTCCATTCTGAGACTAGTTATTGTGGTATCATATGCCAGGCTTTGTTGTGTTGCACTGTTTGACATCCATTCGCTTTCGCAAAAACCCTTATGAGCTTTATCTGCCTCTCAACACAGAACCATTTGTATAGATAATCACATTACCTATGCGAGAATTGTCATGAGTCATTTCTTAAACTTCTGATTCTGAAGCACCAGTCCCTGCATTTATGGAGCACTATGATCAGAACCCTGCACAAGTGTGATTGTTGCTTGGCATTCTAGCTAAGTGGGCACACTATTTGATTTGCTGTTTTTGTATGTAATTAAAATAGATTATGTGCCAACTTTTTCCTTAATCTATATCTTTCCTTTCTCCTAATTTCTTATCTGAGTTTATTTAGTCAGTCATAGCTGTAGACACTTCACATTCATCATCTCATAAAATATCTCCTTTCTGGAATCACACTTAAATCTGGTCAGTAATCCCTAATCTGTCTGCTTTCCTTTCTCTGAACTTCTTATTTGCATGTTCTTTTTATAATGTCATAGTTATAGATCTTCAGATTTATTATCTGATACAGTCTCCTTGCTAAAATCACACATAAATCCAAACTCAGAAATCTTGGTTTACGTGCTTTCTTATCTTCTAACTTCTTATTTGTATACTTTATTCAGTCAAATTTGTAGACACTTCAAATTTATTATTTTATAGTTTTTGCCTTGCTTGAACCACACTGAAATCCAAAATTAAAAGTCCCTAATCCTTTCTTCCAACTTCTTAGTTATGTGTTCTGTTTATTCAGTCATAGTATTCATTGTCTCATACATGTCTCCTTGCTGGAACCACACTTAAATCCAAAACATTGTTAGTATTTTATCTGTTACTGTGTCTTCACCTAGTAGTCTTTATGTCAGTTATCTTGTTCTAGGACAGTAAGCATTCCTATTTCTGTGTATCCACTCTTGTTATATTTAGACAGTGTTATCATTTCCATTCTTGAACTATAATAACAAAAAATTACATTCTTGAATAATTCAGCTAAATTATTAATTAATACATGATTATTTAAACATAAACAGCTTGCTATTTCTGTTTTGTGTTTTTGTAGCATTCCATATCAGAAGTGGCTGCATTTTTCCAACTGCCGCATGGAGGATTTGACATCAGAACAACTGCTGTAGAAACCTTGACCAGTGTTGCTAAAGTCAGCAGGGCAGGCTTGCAGAATGCAATACAGTCACACACGGTATGGCTCCTGCAGCTGCAGTAAAAATCAAGCAAACTATTTTAACATAGGGTGACCATAGATGCATTTTTTTCCCCAGCTGTGCCCCGCCATCCTGTTTGGTTCTCCCAACAAAACACACATTGTCCCATAAAAAAAAAAAAAAATCCAGGAATTAGCCTGAGAACAGAACATACATTTGTAGTTATATCTGTAGACATATTAGATTTTCTAGTTTAGATACTTTTAGTGATTGAAATATTTTGATGGAAATTTCATAGCTGCATTTTTTTTTTAAGCGCAGTTAAAGAGCACATTACTTGGTGATAGTGGTTCAGATTTTACAGATGAGGAGCAAGTAATTAACATTTCCAGCCTGGTGACTTAGAAAAAGGGGAAGTGGGGTTGAACTGACTTGTTTCTGATATCCTGTTTTCAGCTCAAAATATTAGTGGGATGTCCTGTTTTCAGCTTAAGATAATATGGTCACCCTATTTTAACACCATCTTTTGAAATATATTTCTTTCAAAATATTCAACTTAAATGAATCATCGTCATCATCAAGTGCCTTGCTGTGTATCGTGGGTGATCATGTCTCACCATATTCTGCAATTTTTTACAGCATGTATTATTTCATGTGCTGACATCCATCTGCACCATGACAAAAGGCTGTCAAGAGTTTTTTCTGTCTCTTTCTTCCACAGATCTTTCCAGTGGTCACAGCATGTTCCAGTTTCTTCCTTTTTCTCATAATTTGACCAAAAAATGACAACTGTACCTTTCTGATGTTTCTGATAAGCTGTCTGTATTGATATCCTAGCACAAAAATCTGGCCCATTCATGCTCTATCCTCAGATGAAGCAGCCATCTTGAAGTTTCCATGCTCAATATACCCAGCAGGAGATGGTTGATATATCTTCTTTCTTTGCCCTGTGACCAGTTTCTGCATGCTTGTTC
Source organism: Candidula unifasciata (assembly GCA_905116865.2). Taxonomy (NCBI): domain Eukaryota; kingdom Metazoa; phylum Mollusca; class Gastropoda; order Stylommatophora; family Geomitridae; genus Candidula; species Candidula unifasciata. Next base: position 124,063 of record CAJHNH020003201.1, read on the forward strand.
TCATTTAATACCCATTTCCTACCATTCGTCATCTATGTCTTCTTTGTGTCAATATCTCTGGAATATGTCTGCCCTATCCATACTTCTTTCTCCACTAACTCCTGCAAACACAGCCAGTCTGTTGTCACTTTCATTTCCTTTTACCCCTACATATTCTGGTGTGTACAGCTAAGATAGTTTCTTCCATTTTGTTCACAGTTTGGCAGTGTGAATCTTCTTAAGCATGCCCCTTGAGTCTGTCATTATCAGTGTGTGGGGGTTGTTTTCCGTTCAGCCAGTCATGCAACTGTCCCCTGTGACAGCTGCTTTCTTCATCATCATGCTAAAGGTAGTCGAACTGAATGCCTGACCTTCTCCTTTTACCATCGTCCCGTTCACCTGCACAAAAACAATAATGTGTATGTAAGATATTATAATATTGTAAAGCAAAATATAATTAACCCAAATGAATGTTGAATATTGAATTAAGAATCAACATCACAGCACTCTGGACACTCCTGTAAGTGCTCTGTCCCTTATCTTCCGCAGCAAGTGAAGAGCTCCAGTTCCAATGACACCAGTAGCTGTCTGACTGTATATATGTCCCCTCTTTCCCTTGAGTGTTGAGCATCAATCAGATCCCCTGGCAACTCCTCGCAGCGGCATTCTCCTCAGACTGCAAAGGTCTGTTTCTGCCAGAGCACGGTTCACTCACTCCCAAGGGCCCTCACAACATCTAGCTTGTCATACATCTATTCACAACCAAGTTAGTGCAGAACTGGCCAGTATATCTGCCTGCTTATTTCCCAACACACCGGCATACCTGAAGAAACTATCCAAAAGACACTTAACTACCAAGGACCTCTGAAGCGATGCTCGCCACTCTGCACAGAGAGTGCCCATCACCACCTTTCTCAACACACTGTTCACATTTATTCACAATTATGATGTGTGTTTATAGCTAATTCTCAAGCCAGCAGGAGGCAGAAGTGAGTTTCCACCTTTATTCTCAAACTAGATGTTGTGATATCATATGCCAGGCTTTGTTCCTGATTCTGCAGCACCAGCTGGTCAGTCTGGGATGTGCAGGGGGGGGGGGGGGGGGGGTCTCATCTGTATGGTGGAAACTGTGTCATTATGCTCGTTAATCCTGATGGGGTTGAACATCACTCACTCGCTGTGCTCAAAAGTGTAGGCCAACATGTTTTACCAGTTAAACATGATTTCAGAGTCTTAGATTAGATCTCTGTTTTTTTAAATGTGTAACCATGTGACCAAGTTCAGCCGGGTATGTATCTATTAGACTTTCCTGTGCTCACTTCTCATTAGGTTTGCCAGTTGTGTTACTTGTGAACAAACAGTTCCTTTTTTTATTTCAGACAATCCATATGGCTCTGAACATGAGATCTCCATACATTGTTATTCCAGAGTTTGGAACCTTGCACAGGTTTGTTCAAAAATGTAGAAGCTGTGTTCATGTTTGATTGTAACCTTTTTAGTCAGTATTGTTTGTAGTAAAAAGGCTATACTGCACAATCTAAATTTTTTTTTTTAATTATTTGTTTCCATTCTTGACACTTTTGTTAAAGTTATTAAGTTATTTGTCACGGCTTGTGGTATGCATTTTGAACATTCTTTGGAATTAAATTCTAAAGTAAGCTATACTGCATTATCTACATTTAAAAAAAGATTATTTGTTTCCATTTTTGACATAGTGTTATTAAAGTTATGAGTTATGAGCTGGATTATCTTCACAGCACTTTGGACACATCCATTGGTGCTCAGATTTCCCCCTCAACATGTTCATCAGCATCGTGCAGTTAATAGTGCCAGTTCTGTGTTGGTCGACAAGACTTTGTGTGCATCTGGTGTGCTTCTCATGCTTGGCTGTGCCGATCTTTACTCCCAGTTCTCTTATTCTTAGCAGTAATGTGGACACATTGCTTCCAAAATCCTCAGAGCATCCTATCTCTCTAAGGGCATTGACAATGTCTGCGTGATCCATGGGCCGGCCATCTTCAATTAATGTGGCCCCTGCCAGTCTATCAGCTCTTTCATTACCAACAACACTATGCTTGGGACAAATATGAAGGTAACTGCACACACAGGATAGTTTTGCAATGACTCAGTCCACTGTCTGCATAACCGGCCTGCCTTGACCTGCTTGATCATGCTAAAAAAAAAAATCACTCAGCACACACATGCAGAAATAGTCCTGTGGTTCTAGCCACATGAAAGCTTGTGTCACCGCCATCATCTCCATCATCGTTCTGCTGGTAGTCATGGAGAAGGCACCGATCGTTTCTTGAGCTGTTCTGCCTGAAGAGTGAACTGTAAATGCTCATGCACTCTTATGTCCTTGTATAACTGACCCGTCTGTGAAGATCAGCACATCTGTGTCAAATCACTTGTCACAGAAAAGCGGCATTGACAGCAGCAGAATTCTGCTCCTGACAACTCCTATCAAGCGTTACGACACAGGAGAATGTGAGACTGGGCGCTTTAGATGCTGGTATCCATTCCTCACCTGCATGGATATCGGTAAGGCTGCAGACCTGCATGATGCCATCCTCTGCCCTACCCAGCCATGATTTGCCCTTTTTAAGTCCATTGTAATGTTATTGAGTTGTTTGCCACAGCCTGTGGCATGCATTGCAAAAATACTCCCTTTGCTTCACGTGTAGGCAGTTTGGCAGCAGACTGCATTGCATTGATTTCTTCACTATGTGTATTCCGGGCTTTATTGTGTGTGTGTGTGTGTGTGTGTTTGTGTGGTGGGGGAACAAACTCACTACCCGCTCCCCCTGACCACAACAAATATATATTGTAAATGTCTACTAATTATGTATGTAGCGTCTATGGCTTAGGCATTGCGACCGCACTTTGCAATGCTGGGTTCAATTCCAGCTGCGGACGATTTGGCAGCAAATCTTGCATTGGTTCTGAGTGGTACCGGTAGCTAACTGTTCAGATAGTAGTGGGCAAACTACTGAATGTAAATTTTACCTTAAAAAGCTTCAACAGCCAAAAAATGCTGGTGTGTGTTGGTTCTGCAATGACCTGTAAAGGATATGCAACTAACTTCTTATATATATATATATATATATATATATATATATGGTAATTTACTCACACCAGTGTTATTTACTTATTTTAACATAGTTATTCTGCTACAACTACTACCATTACATTAAGTTATTGATAATTCCCGTCCTTTTCAGGATGAAATTTTTCGTTATTTGAAGCCCTACTCTGGCTCTTGCCAGGGGCCGCAATATATCCTGACAATAAATATGGCCTAAAGGCTGAATGCGGTATCTAGGACCTCTCCACGGCGATCCTCACCCGCATGGTGGCACATTGTGTCATCGGGCATTTATTGCTTTTGTGATGTCCCGGTGGGGTAGAAAGTCAGTCAATCTTACCATTACATTTTCAGGGGAGGTCGAATGTTGAATTAAGAATCAACATCATAGCAATCAGGACAATCCCATAAGTGCTCCATGCCAATCTTCAGCAGCAAACCAAGAGTTCCAATTCCAATGATACCAGTAACTGTCTGATTGTATATTTCAGGGGAGGTAATGTGCTTATCATTGACTTGGGTACCTTACGGATTGAGAGTGAGTTACAGCCTAAAGATGTGTCCTTGGAGGCAAGTTATTTTTAATTTGTTTCACAGATTTTATGCATCTTGTACAAGTTTCAGATTAATCGTGTTGATAGTTATGATCAAAGAATGTTTGCTGTTAATAATTTGTATCAATCTGAACAGATGAAGGCTTTCTAACCGCAGTGTTTGCTTGTTGTTTGTGTTTTGAAACTGACTGGTTCTACTTTTGTTGTTGTGGTTTGATATGTTTGCAATATATTTGTGTAGGCTTCACCACACTTTACAAATGTAACTTCGCTAAATTAGAGGTCATCAGGTGCAAGCCTTGGTATGTGCTACGTAGATGCAAGTATATATGGCCTTGATTATTCAATCTATCCAGTGCTTATATGGTCTATTTTAGCTCAACTTCCATTATGTCTAAGTAGGGGAGTACTCTGTGTTGCACTGTCTTATGGTAGTCTTGACACAAATCCAGACCGTTTTATATGTTGTCTCTTGATGTAGTTTAGTACTGGTTCTTTCTCAATTTTTTTCTTAATATTGTCAGTTCTGATCCTGTCTCTACTAGTTATAATTATGGTTCATCGTAGTCATGTCATTTCTGTATCATTTTTGTTTTGTATTTGTTAATTTGGCACTGGTAACACAATGTTGGTTAACTCTTTGAGGATGGAACGCCATTTAAATGGCATTTAAATCCATTACCTGTAGATGGAACACCATTTAAGTGGCTTTTCATAGAAACACTCTAATATTGTTTCGTTTGCAGGGAAAACAAATTTGTATGATCATGTTTTGAAAAACTTGAATTAGCGAAACAAAGTCCTTTAATTTTTTTTTTTAAGTTCGGCATGGCTTTTGCGTCACTTTCTGAAGTGTTTTGAATTTGTTTAGATGTGATATGATTTTTACGTGATTTTTCTCTAGCAAATAATATGGGAAAAGGACTAGAACTGTACATTTTACTCTGTCGTTGATGAATCTCAGCCAAATAGTGACAATAGTCTTGATACTGTGATTGATAAGGCATGTGCTAAACATATTGCCGATAATTTAGGTTAGGATGAAAACTGAAAAAATATTTCAGTCGGATCATCTGTTTCAATCAGCTGTTTTCCTGATTTTTGGTTGTTGTGAAATCTGACAGGTCATACAAAAATGATCATAACATCCAAAGTATTTAAATTATTTATTTCAAATAAAAACTAACTGATACATCATTGAACAGAGAAGGTATGTTAATTCTTATAAATGGATAGCAGTGTTGTTGAACAAGTAAAAAGTAAGGTAAGCACAATATGTTCTGTGTAAATAATTTTCATATGTATCTTTGAATGTTATTTCATTTTAATAATATTTTTTTGTAATACTAACAGTTAAATAGTTTATATTTATTCTGCACTCATTTCACTTTAATTTGATATGTGTCTCTATACAGCCAATGGTTTTTTTTTTTTTCTGGAAGGTTTTAGCTTTGTCATGTTCATTAAAACAATTCAGCTCAAAATTGCTGTCCAAATCCCAGAAAAAAATGTCCTGAAAGTTTCTGTACGTGTGTATTAAAACAAAAGACCTGATAATTATGAAGGCATACTAACTTCATACCTTTTTAAAGAAAACACTTCTGCTAATTTTTATTTAAATGATGAATGAATGAAGAATTTACATCACAACAATTGGAAAATTCCCACACATGCTCCATCCCCATCCTCAGTAGCTAAATAAATATTGACATGCTAGTAGTACCAGCTTGAACTTGATTAAAAGCTGTGTTTTCCCCTCAATACTGTAATTATTCCAGAACCTCTACCCACCCCACCCCCCCCCCCCCCCCTCCCCCCCCCCCCCCACTTTGAACTAGACTTTCACTGTACGGATTTCCCTGTGTGGGTTCAAGACCTTATTATAGGGAAAACAAGAACAGACCCACTGCCTACCCAAAAGCATGTGGTAAGAGTCGACTGATTGGAGCTTCCTTCAAAGTCGGAGTGCATCTGCCTAAGAGGCAAGGAACCAGCAGTCTGCATACAAATGAGTCAGATCTGTAAAACGGATGCACATGCAACACTCAGTTTCTGGAACAGGACTGCAGTCCAGAAGTGGATGAACAACCAGAACTTTTCTGCCAGAGTTTACAGCTGCTGAACGCAAAGAAGAAGAAGAACTGTATGGATTCTTTGTCTGTTCTGTTGCCCTGTCTAATTGATCCCAGAGGGCCTTCATCACGTCACTTTATCATAAATTAGCTTACCCTCCAAATCTGTCTGCCTTCTAATTACCTCGCACATGAATATCCTGGACAGAAAATCTGTGCTGTGTTTCTGCTCTGAATCTTATCAAGTGGTTCAAGCCACTTTATGCATGGGACGCCAGTTTCAATTATAAGAAGCAATTTATCTTGAACTTTTGATATGCAGGCACAAGTTAGATGCTAAAGTCCCCTCTTTGGAGGTTAACATCTCAGACAAGCGGATGCTTCTCTTGGCCACATTCTTCCAGAATTTTCCAATCCCAGCAAGTTCAAGTATGGCAACAATTGGAGAAGACATGGTTGATGGTCATGGAGGGATGGCTTTGATGGCTATGCGTGTGGTAGGTAAATTAATACTGTTCTCTTTTATGTTGTTTTAGTATGTGAGTATTATTTGTTCCCCATACTGGTGCAATGAAGTGGATCCTGTGGACTTTAACCTTTAACTTTAGGCTTGTTCATCATAAGAGATGAAATGACTATGCATATGAAAGTGATTAATAATGTTGATGCATTGCAGAAATCATTCCATCTTGTGTACGATGAATATAAAAATAATAAAGATGATGTTTACAGTCTTAACTCTTAACTTTAAGCTCATATCCATGGTTTATGCACATAGGCAGAGGTTAATCACACACGGTGCATTACTCATGATATAATTATAGAAAGTACCTTAGATATAAATAAGACCCCACTCAGTGTTAAAGGTCAGTTTGGAGGGGAAAGTGTTGGGGAAGTAGGCAGGAGAAAGACCCTGTAGATTACAGACAACATTCAAGAGTAGAAATATAACTGTGAGTGCAGCAGTATAGAAGATGTTGTTGGCTCACTGTCAATCAACCTTTATTGTGAAGATGGCACTTGATGATATCATTGTGTTTATCTAGGTAAACTTACCAGTATTATAAACAGGTGAGGGACATAATTGGGCGATACATTATGTAGAAAGACCCAATTAAATAACCCAGTGGAATCTATGTACAATAGAAAGACTACAGTATAAATCTATGGAAGACATGGTGTAGCAATAGATTCCATAGAAAAATACAGTAATATAAAACAACAGAAAACTTGATGCAGTCTTATATATCATAAAAAGACCCAACAGTATCAACCAGTAGAAAAGGTGTAACATTATGTTCTGTAAAAAAAACCAGCAATACAGTACCAACTAATTGGAATAAGTGATGCAGCTTAACTCTTTGAGTCCCAAGGAACGCATCATACGTTTATAGGTTCCTACCTAGAAGCCAAATGAACACATGATGCGCCGATTTTATGACTTTATTTACTACCCCCTGGGCCTGTGATGCTAAACCCCCTGGGACTAAAAGAGTTAATTCATTACGGAAAGATTGTAGTTGAATTTTAATTATCTAGATATGTTCACAATGCACAGTTGCATATTAGTAATATACTCTCTACTTTCTACAATATTTTCTATATTTTTCTCAGTCTTCTTTAATTATTCCTATATTCGTTATATATTTAAAAAAGATATTTATGTTTATGTTTAATTGTATAAATTAAGCATGTGACATCCATTAACTTCCACATAGTTTTATGTTGTCTTAAATCCTAATCAATCTAATTAGTCTTATGTTTGAATTTTTCTGTTAAGCATGCATTAAATATTTCTTATGTCATATGTTCTGTTTATATATTTTTATTTTAGAAGTATCTGTTTTCTAGTATGGATGAGATGCCATTGTTTTTGGTGAGACCCTGAGAAGGATATGCTATGTTTCCTCACCGCTATCATTTCACAACAAATGAAAAGTACCGTGAACTTAGTTTCATAGTCACACCATACTTCTTTTTTTTAAATGCTGTATGTGATTGTTGTGCTTGATCTTTATTGAATGTTATTCTGTCTGGTTTCTGTACCTTTCTGTGAAACACAAGTTTGCCACTGCCTTGCAACTGCTTTTATTACTCTGTTTTCACCATTTTTTTAATGCCAGATAATAGTAGCACATGATTTTTCACCTTCATTGTAATGGTAGCACAGGTTCTGGAAGTTTGTGCCTGATTCACTTAGTTTTAACTTGCTTTAAGTTAAGCTCAAACTAAAGTTAGTTAGTTTGTTAGTTAGCTAGTCGAGGTTTCAGCATCACAGCAATCGAGTTTCCCCATACTTGTGCCTGTGCAAAATGAAATGTCCCTCACTGTTGCATGTGAAACATATTGAACAAACTAGATCTGGAATCAGCTGCTCAAGGTGGCAAAGCCAAAAATCGCCACCATAAATGCAGTTTGTCGTTGATGGAAGTAGCCGGGCACTAAATAAGTATTTTAACTGGTTTTAAAAGGATTTGTTTAATTTTCCCCTTCCTGAGGGCTAATCATTAAGTTCAAGGACTCCTGTTGGTTGACCTACCCACTTAGTCAGTTTTATCTCCTACAAAGTAGTGCTCTTCTAGTTGTATAAATTTATTCCAGCAATATTGCCCCAAAAAAATAAAAGAAGTGTTCTTAATGATCAACCTCCATCTGTAAAGTACAGTTTTGACAGGCACTGTGCCTGACTAGCAATTAGCTTATGTCTCTGCTATGTCAGTTAACAGTAATAATTAACTGACTCACAGAGTATGTTGAGAAAGATGGAGACTGAATCCATGCAGGGTGGCAAGCATCGCTTCTTAGGTCCCAAATAGTTAGCGTCCTTTGGATATTTTTTCCAGGTCACGCCAGTGTGTTGGGAAATGAGCGGGTACCACTTTATGGTTAATTGATGTGTGACAAGCTAGATGTGATGCGGACCCTTAGGGACTGAGTGAATAGTGCGGGGCACAAGAAGATCATTACGGTCTGAGGAGTATAGCACTGCAAGGAGTTACCAGGGAATCTGGCCGATGCTCAACACTCAAGGACAAAGGGAGATGGATATACAATCAGAGAGCTGCTGGTACTATTGGAATTGGAACTCTTCACTTGCTGCTGCAGATATGGATTGAGTGCTTACAGGAGTTTCTCAAGTGCTGTGATGTTGTTCTTAATTCAACATTCAACAGTGTCTTTGTTAAGTCATCACTATCAGTTGTAGCTGTATCACTCCATAGCAGCTTGTCAGAATTTCATGAGTGACTACTTGATTTATAAAGATATTTTCTGTGTCACTGTGTGTGTGAGAAATAAATACAGAGGGCCTGGAGAGACTTTGAATGAAAAGGGAGTTACTGAAGGAATTACAAAAAGAGACAATGGAAATATTGTGGCCATTTTGAAAGACATAACACTCTTTTTAAAACCATACTTGAAGGTCGAGGGTCAGAGAGCAAGAGGTAGAAATGGATACCAGTGGGAAGACATCAGAAATGAACAGTAAGCAGTCTAAGAGAGTGTACAACCAAGACGAAGAGACCAGTTGTATTGGGGATCCATCGCAGCCAGCTTTCATTGTGGAGACGGCACCTGATTGATTGATTGATGAGAAATAAATTCACAAGTATTGACTGGCAGTCATAGAAGAGGAACAAATAGATCAGAGGACACAACAGACAATTAAAAAAAAATGGGAAACCATTGTGATTTTTTAAACTTTTCTTTACCAGAGGGTTTGACATCAGAGCCAAAAGGATAGTAAAGAGAGACGTAAAATTGGCACATCTTGCGTTCATTGGGCTTTTAGGTAGGAACCTATAAATGTATGATGCGTTCCTTGGAACTTAAAGGGTTAACAATATTCAAAGCTGTCACCTTCAAGTGACAACTGTGCCATGCTGAAGTGTACTTAAATGCCTGCTTAACTCACCCTCCAAATAAAAGGTGTTACAGTTACAGAATTGGACAGAATTTGGATCTAGTCACTAAAGTGTCACCATTGGTTTCAGAAAATTATATTACATAATAAATAAACAAGCACATAATTGTTCAGTATATTTGTGCAGCTATTGTTGTGTGCCACCTGACCAACATAAGGGAAAAAAAGCACACATTTTCAATGCTTTTTAAAAATCTCGCCTGAATTATTCCATGCCATTCTGTTTAGAGGGAGTTGTCATGGCATTGTCTGCTAGACACCCACCTGAAGATTGAAAGGTCATGGGTTCTCGCCATGATGGAGCCGGACTTTTGTCAAAGATGACCTTGCTCTTAGGTCGACCCAGCCTTGAGTGGGTACCAGGTGCAGTCCTGGGAAGTAAAAGTGGCCAGCATGATTCTGTCTCCAAGTGCCTGATTGGTCTATAAAAATATAGGTTTAGCCCTATATTCCCAGAATGCCTAAAAGTGTGGAAAGGGGTTCTTTTTTTTAAAATTCTGTTCAGAAGATCTGTATTTTCAGTTGCATATAATTCAACACTTTCTTGGCCCACATTGATCTAGAACAGTCTCTTTATTTCTACTGATTACACTGTATCTGTTACATTTCATAAGTGTAAGTGTCTGTATAAATATATAAAATACAAAAATATTCAATAAAAATACAATGAACACTATATATCCCAGTTATAACTATGAGTGTTGAACAGGATATTTTCTAAAGCTATTACAGATCAAACCATCGGCTTCTGTTCAAAGTCAGTTGGCGTAATCTACCTCAGCTGCATTTGTATTGATGTTGTTGTTATCAAACCTTTAAATCCTTCTGTAATAAATAAGTAACTGTTCATTTGCTCTCTGTATGATCATCTTCAGTCACAAACAGTCTTGACTGTAGAAGGGTTTTCTTGTTCAAGTGATTTACGAGTAAAGTTGACCCCTTTCACCCTATAGGTACAAGTATTCATAGGGCTAGACCAAGCTCTCAGGGGAGACCATCTGGTGTGCTCGACTGTGTGAGAGATCAGACATCTTCAGCCCTGGATCTCTCTGACCCTTGTGTATTGTGGTGCAAAAGAATCATGGGTGGCCATATTTGCATATAGTTCATCCATGTTGCTACGGCTGCTAATCAAGATGATGTATACGGGTTGCTGAAACATCAAACAATTATTAATGTCTTTTCAAATTTAATGTGATTTCTTACAGTGCACAATTAATAGCATCTTCCTTTAAAAATTTCTTTCTTTCTTTCTTTTAATGACAAGTTGAAACCCTAATTTTTATATTTTGCTCAGTTGAAATTTCTTATTGCAGAAATATTGGGGAGCTTTGTCATGATGCTAATTGTAAAAGCACTTTTTATGTTATCTTGTTTGCATAATCTGTATGTCCACAGTTGTTTACGTCACATTCATCAGTTGATTATTGGTCACTACAGCCTGATTATCCACCACTAGTTTGGCCTAATGTATGCACAGAACTAGCATCATGCTTTGAATATTTAAAATGCTAAACTTTACAGTTTGTTAATTTTACCAATGTCACATTATACAAACTGTATATTTGCATGTAGTTTATGAGTGACTGTATAACTGAACCAAGAAGTTAACATGAGGATAGGTAAGGCAGCAGCAGCAATGACCAGATTAACAAAAAGAGATTAGGAAAATAGAAAGCTCATGATTAAAACAAAAAACTATTTTTCATGAAGTATGTATCAGCATTCTTCTGTATGTAGTGGAATGCTGACAATTTACTTGCATTAGGAAAGACAACCAAATAACTTCCATGGTTGATGTCTATCAAAAATACTTGGTATTAGGTGGCAAGGCAAGATTACAAACAATGAGGTTTTTGGAAAGAGCAGATATCACAACATGTTCCTGAATGCCAAGTAAAAGATGGATGGCTAGGACACAATATGAGATTTGAGAATGGTAAGAGTCCCTTATGACATCTTCAATGGGAAATTACAGAAATGTAGAAGATGTTAGCCTGGTTATGATTTGAAGATGTGGAAATTTTAAAGAAGAAGGGAAAAGGGACAATGGAGGAAAGGATTACTGACAGGTTTAATGCTGAGTAAGTGTTGGCAACAACTGTCCTGAAATGCCATGCACTTTTTGTGGACAGTTCTTAACACAAACTGGTCCACTCCCTTTCTCGATGTGTTATGATTCCTATGCCTCCCAGCAGTTTAGTACTAAACACTATAATCTGAGAGACATAAATATTTCAAGTAAAAGTGTTACCAACACACATTTTTTAAGCCTTTGTCAACATAAATTTCAAAACTAAAACTAATATAAAACTACCACTAATTTGCTTTAAAAATCAAAAACATGATTTTTTTTAAATAGACTGACAGCTTATAGATTTCATAAACTGCGAAACTGAAACTAATGCAGAACAACTACTAATTTGCTTCACAAATCTCAAATTTATTTTTTTATTTAAATGGACTGACAATTTATACATTCTGAAATTGTAATAAAAGGAATGTAGGTTTCAAATTATGAATAGCAAACAGTGATGTATCAACATCATCATCATCATTACTTTCCACTTCTGCCATTAAGCATTGTGGGGAGGAACAGTTTGCGATCTGTTGCTTAATTGGCAGCAAAGGCTGTTGCCATTCCATGTCAGTGTAGAAGCACTTTGTCATCTGTCCATAATCTCCTAGGGTGGCCTCTTGCTTTCACTTCAGATCTTTTCTTGTGTAGCACTTGCGTTGATAGTTGTTCTGGCTGCATTCTTAATGAATGCCCAAACCACTTGATCTTCTGTTTCTCGTTAAATTTGTTGCATGTTGTTGTTCCTACAGTCTGTCGGATAACATCCTTTCTAAATTTGTCTCGGATGGTTAATTTGGCATCTTTTCTCTGGCATCTCATTTCACAGGTGTTAATTTTACATAAATTAGCTCTTGATAATGTCCAAGTCTCGCACTGGTAGCAAAGTGTTGGTATGAATATGCTGTTTATAATTTGTTTCTTATCGTTCATACTTATGTTTGGATGTCTTAATAACAGTGTATTAAGTTTTTGGTATATAAGTGCACTGGCTCATTGGCATCTTGTTTCTATTTCCCGATCTATTATCCTGTTCTCCGAGAATATACTTCCTAGATATTTAAATTCATTAACTAGCTTCAGACAAGTACCATTCAACCCGATATGTAGCAGACTAGGAAGTCTGCTGACCTGCATTACCTCAGTTTTGGTAGTATTTATGTTTGTGTTATATTTTCTGCATATTGAACTTAGCCTTTTCAATTGTTCTTGCAGTCTACTTCCCTTATTGTAGAACGCTCATTGATCATCAGCAAATAGTAGCTCATTTATTGTGTGTGGATCTAACTCTTCCTCTGGAAAGTAAAGTTCCTAATTTTCTAGATTATTTGGGTCAACTGCTTTAAAGCTGGCTTCCTTTGATATTCTATGTATATCGTGAATTAGAGAGGAGATAGCAGTAATATATAATGAAAACATTTTCACACTGTAGATGGTAGCAAGAAACAGTGTCTGCCTGTTTCAATAGCTTGACTTAGAAACTAAGCATGAAGCAGCAGTAAAGAATGTAGAGTGAATACAAAACATCGGGTAGAAGCTCACCTGCAGATGGGAAGGTCGTGAGTTCGCTCCTTGGCGGAGCCAGACTTTTTTCAAAAATGACCTTGACTCCCAGGTCGATCCAGCCTTGAGTGGGTACCGGGTGCAGTCCTAGGAAGTAAAGGTGGCCAGCATGATGCTGAACACATCACCCATCTTGTGCCAATTCGTCTATAAAATATAGGTCTAGCCCTATATGCCCCATACGCCTAAAGGCGGGGAAAAGGGTCCTTTACTTACTTACTTTACTATACAAGACATATAGTAGAAAGTTCACCATAGATTTATGGATTTTATTTGAAGAATATTTTGTTGTATGCCTAAAGAATATAATTTTTTCTTCATATTCTAGTGTTTAAATAAGTGGTATTTAATAACAGGCAGTCATTATTTGTATAGCTCGTTTATTGAATTCCACTTGTAATAAAAGGCTGGTGGATATGTTATGGAAGCCAATTATTAAAACACAATGGCTTGCATATAATTTATACATATCTCTCTACATCTAATTGACTTTATATATATTTCCAGCTTTCTATATTGATTTAAATTAAATATAATTTCCTAAAGTTTTCTTGTGCTAATAAACATAACCACATGTTAAATAGATGCATGCAAAGCATTCATAATGAAGTTCACTTACACATGCCTTCAAATTAAATTTCACTGTTTATTTTTCCAAAGTAAATTCCAAGAGAAAAAATTGATGACAAATTTTATGTTTTAAAATCACTTCTAAAAATAAAATAGCATAGGTAAATATCATAGAGGTTTAATATAGACTACAAATAATCTGGTCCCAGTATAGCTTTTAGTTTTTTCAGGGTTCTTTAATAATATGCTACCCCCAGATGACGTCACAGGACATTTCGACATTTTAGAGGGTAGTAAGACTGGGTTTCCTGACTCTCTGATGCTTTTAGCGACCCCAAAACATCTAGAACTGGCCCTAACCTCAACCCACCTACATCAAACAAGAGAGTGCAGCCTAGGTCCCATGACTGCATGCAGCCTATCTACCACCGCCTGAAATATTAGACTGCCCCGTGACCTGTTTGGGGTAGGATATTGAAAAAGCACCCTTTTCAGTAACAGATAGTGAATTCTTCAACACTTTTTATCCCATAATTAGTGTACTTTATAAACAACAGTCTTTGAGTCATAGGTGTGCATGTCATATTTATAAGTGTGAAACAGAATCATAATGTAGTGGCTATACACTTGCCTGCTGATCTGAAGCTCTTGGATTCAGATCCTGACTGAGACAGATCTTTTCAAAAATTACATTGGCTCCCAGGTTGACCCAGCCAAATAAAGTCCTGGAAAGTAAAGGTGGCCGGCGTGATGTTGAACACATGACCCACCATGTGTCGATTGGTTTTTAAAATATAGGTCTAACACAATATGCCCAATACACCTGAAGGTACAGAATAAAGTCTGCATGAGACAGAATGGGTTGAAGTAACAAATGGAATGAAATGGATTAATATATTGGAAGAAGTGAGTTGATGTTCAGAAATTTACACCATGAACATCATCATCAGGTGCCTTTCCACAATCTGCGATCTCCTGCAGCATGTATCAGTTCATGTGCTGACACATCTCCATGCCATACAACAAGACTGTCAAGAATTTTCTCTCGTTGTCTTCATCTATCCCTTCTTCCACAGATCTTTCCAGTGGTCACAACATGTTCCGTTTTCCTTCTTCTCATAACATGGCCAAAAAATGGTGACTGTCTCCTTCTGATGTCTTGGTTGCTCTTTTTGGCTGTCCAAGGTATTTTAAACATTACACCATGTACAGAGTAATCAGTAAACTTGTGTTGAGTTTATTGGCACTGAATAAGATAATGTTTGATATCTTCTGTACTTTCGATATGTATATTCCTTCACTAAACAAGCACAAACTTGAACATGTGGTTTATGAGAAACACTTAATAATTCTTGTTTTCAGGATACATCAGAAGTTCAAGTGGAGCCAGATGTGAAGGCTTTACGTACAGTTAGGAAATATGTCTTGGGTAGACAAGTAGTGGAACGAAGAGACAGTTCACTTCGATCTGCATCAAAAGTTCCTACATTAATGTACACAAAAGGTAAACTGAAGCAACATCTTCTTTTGTCAGGATTGTTCTTTATGTTTTTTATCAATCTACCTTCTTTGAGGACATTATTTTTCTCTTGCTATGACAACATTTCTAGCAAATAGTCTTCCTGTAATGAAAGGCTGTTTTGTGATACTGAAATTGTCTGCTGCATGGCAGTGGGTCTTACAAAGTTGACTACACCATGAATTGTTGGGAAAACAATTGTAAATTCAGTGGTCTTAATAATTAACATTTATCAAAAACTGCTGAAAATATTTAATTAGGCTTTTTGTGTTTTGGAGGAATAATTGTACAGTGTTGAGATTTTTTTTTAATTATTTTTTTTTTTTTAAAGGAAACAGGAAACAAAAACTGTATTTCTTATTACAGCTTTCAGTGTGTCTTGTAACAAAAAGCTTTAAACTCAAAATACAGAAGAAGAAGATGTTAAATTAGGAGAAGTATAGGACAGAAAAAAAAACGGGATTAGGGTAAGAGGGAGCATGGGATATATACCTATATATTTGTTGACAATATGATTAATAGAGTAGAAAGCAAAGCTGAAATATTGACAGCTGCTGCTGTTATTAGATCACTCACCAGACCTTGAGAGAAACACACATGAAAGGTGAAGGAAATATCCCCAGAAGGAATGCATTAGAGAAATTGGCATTATGTGGGCAAATGCTCGGCAAGAGAAGAACCGAGGAAAAATACTGCAGGCATATGCAGAAAGCTACCATAGATGGGCAACAAATAAACAAACAGCAAATCAGAAGGGAGGATTGGAGAGTCATGAATAATAACCAATGTCCAGACCACACACTTTCTTCTTCTTTTCCTCCCCCCCTCCTCCTCCTTTTCATCTTCTTTTTCTCTACCTTCACTGACTGTCAATTCCAATGGAAAGCCTGGGCTGTTCACCTGACTTCTAGACTATTATCTTGTTACAAGACTTGAGTGTTGCATGCACTTCCATTTTACAGGTCTGACTTATTTGTGTGCATATTCTTGGATTCTTGCCTCTACAGCAGATGTGCTGCAGCTTCAAAGGAATGTTGAATTAAGAATCAACATCACAGCACTTCAGACATTCCCATAAGCGCTCCATTGACATATTCAACAGCAAGCGCATATTTCCAATTTAGATGGCATCAGTAATAGTCTGATTGTATATCTGTCTCACCTTTCCTCTGAGAGTTGATCATTGTCTAGGTCCTCTGATAACTCCTTGAAGCACCATTCTCCTCAGACCATGATGATCTTTTTGAAGAAAATGTGGATCCTGTCTACACTGGCCAGTGTCTGGGCTGAGAACCTGTTTGTATAATAATTGTAGAGGTATAATTAGGTCTTAAGTCATTTGAGTTCTTGTCATGGTGTGCCACTGTCATGTGTGGTTCAGCACACCTGAATCCCAGACCTCACGTCTGGATCCCAGACCTCAGACCTGAATCTCAGACCTCACACCTGAATCCCAAACGTCACACCTGATTAAGAAGAAGGTAATCCTAATGTTTATGATTTAAGCATTACTTTAATTCTTTACTTATAATTACATTTAGGTGATGAACCTTTCTACTCTGCGTCTGATTATTCTGATGAAGATTTGGATAAACTCTCAGAGTAAGTCATTTCCTTATATCTTTAACTTTTTCAAGACAACATTTATATTAATTGTTGCAAATAAAGACTAGCTGATGCAAAACTGAAAAAAGGAGTAGGTATGTATGTGAATTCTTAGAAATGTTCAGCAATGTTGCTAATAAAGTAAAAAAGTAAGATAAGTACATATCATTTTGTGTAAAAAATCTGTATCTTTGTCTAACATTCTTGAATTGGTGTCATTTTATTAATTTTTTTTATTGTAATACTGATACTTAAATAGTTTAGATGTATTATATATTCGTTTTCTCTTTAATTTAATATATTTGATGTCAAAATAAAGCCAGTACTGCTTAATTTAGGAAGGTTTTAGCTTTTGTCATGTTGCAGTTAAAAAAAAAATTATCAGCTCAAAATTAATGCTGTCCGAACTCTGAATTTATGTTGTCCTGCGAGAGTTAGCATTGTAATATTTTCTACACAAATCTACTTTTATGTTGTGTAACACTTTTAATTCTCCTCGTGTCTTGTTTTCTTGCAAACAAAAACAAAACAAACAAACAAATAGTTATGTCTGTTAAAAAAAAATTATGTCTTCAAAATCTTTCATTAATACAAATATATTCTCATCATCATCATCATGTAGCAAGTCCTTTGCAGAACGTCGCTGTCATCACAGTCTGCCTAAAAGAAACTCGGTCTCTCGCCAGCTCTCTAGCCTCATAATATATTCTACTGTATTATAACTGATTAGAGTTAGTGTGATATGTTAAAGAAATAATCTTTTCCACCCAGGCTCATTAATTTTATTGTAAGTGTTAGATTAAATAATATGATGTCTTACACTTTGATTCTCTAATTATGTTCAACTTTTTATGTCCTAGCTAAAGTTTGAGGTAGCTACAACTAGCAATACTATATTCCAGAGGGGCCAAATATACAAACCTTGCAGGAAACACATATGTTTTTAGAGGTTTTCAGAGTTACTCACTAAGCATAAGAATTAATAACATAAATAACATGTTGATAATACTTGTAAATATTGCCAAGTCATGCATTGTGAGTTACTTGGAACAGAAAGAGTTAAATTGTTCTGTTGTGACTACCTACAAATTTCTGATGCTATCTGAAGTCATTGATGAGTTATTGAAGAGACTATTTGATTTTTTAAAAATACATTTACATACATTTTATCCTTTTCAAACCCACACAACATAAAATAATCTTTTCAGTAGTCTAAATCAGTGCTGTTTAATATTTTTACGCAAATGACATAAAAATAGGAAAATGCATGTAGATATCAAAATGTTTTGAAATGATAATTTGTGGCTAATGCAACATTTGCTGCATCTTCTCAGAAGTGAGAAAATCTTAAATATTTGGCTGTGGGGTTGTTTCTGAGAGGTGAACTGCTGCAATAGCACACATTTTATTTCTCCGTCTGGTTTTGACTGTAGGCTCTACAAGACTGGGTGGACATTTTTGGCAGACTGTCAGGACATTTCTACAGACCACAAGTTGGAGAACAGACGTCTAAATTATAGTGTGATTATTTGTTTTCCCTGATTAACAGTATGCTGATCATAAAACCAGTGGATGACAATGCATCTGTTGCCAACACCATTAATGTCCTGATGAGAATGTCACTGGGAGAGCTTCTTATAAACCTCTCCAAGGTTGGTAGGGTATTTTATCAATTGTTGGTGTACATAAAACAGACCTGTAAAACATGCATATATGTGAGTATCCTGCTTTCAGTAGGTGAATGTTACAGGCATTGAGGTGAATTCATGGAAACAGGATACCATGGACTTTGCTTCATGGAGCTGCAAAATCAGAAAGGGAATCAGGATAAAGGATAAAGTGAATGCAGATAGGTTAAGAGCCGAGCATCTGAGAAGCATATTAAATAAATGCATTCAAAACATTGAACCTTTAAGTCCATGCTCTAATTGTGGAAGACCTATTCTAAATGCAGGCAAGTCTTGCTAGCCAATATAAAATTGTCATCTGGGCAGATGAACAGGTGAACAAGTGCCAACAGTGTGTGTGTGACTGGAGATTTGGGGGTGAATGCATAGTTGGTGTGTTTTGGTGAAATTAGGATGTAAGCAGAGTTTGAGAGGGATAGATGTATGAATGAGTAATTGAGAGAGTCTGTGCGTGCATTCATCTGTCTGTCTGTCTATCTGTCTGGTAATCTGGTAATCTGGTAATCCTAGTTTCAGCATCATAGCAAACGGGTCACCCCATTGTTGCTCCGCTCCTGTGCCAACGAAAAACACTCGTAGCTCACAGTGTCACACCATGCACTCAACTCAGAAGCTGGGTGACGAAACTATATCCTTCCAGTCTACAAATGGAGCAAAAATGCAACGGCCACCGCCTGGCAGAACTGCCACGGCTTAAAAAAAAAAAAAAAAAAAAAAAAAAGTGGTCGTGCCTAGTGTCCACTGTGACTTGAAGCATTATGTAAGGGGTTAACAAATGGTCACCCCAGCAGTACCCTCACTATTAGCTGGGAAAGGGACTTAGGACATTACATCCACCAGCAGGCGTCGCCCCTACAACGACCTGACTGCCTTCATTAACGACTGTTCACCCAACTGCCATGCAGTTCTTTGGCACGAAGGAGACACCTTGAACTTGGGTTTCAGAATGCCGACTTCCTACAAAATGTTATTTTGTGTTTTGTTATCACAATCGACGTCACTGCACATTGGGCATACCCATGCGTGCGCAGTCCTCCGAAGCAGCAGCCACTCCAAAGTACTTCTACTAATTGTCCCCATGAGAAGCTGATTATATTGTCTCCTTTATCGGCCTCGCAGACGGCAAAGACGTGCTTCACCATGCTTAACTCCCATGTCACGCAATCGTGTTAGTGTCAGGGATTCGATATTATCCACTAGCCCAGTACGTACAGCGTTAACGATATCTGCTCTGTCCATGCTTTTTCCCGCAATCATTAGTGCTGTGCTTGCCAGTTGGTCCGCTCGCTCATTTCCCTTTACGCCCGCATGACCCGGTGTGTAGATCCAGGTTACGGAAGTTAAGTGCGATTTCCGAATGCTTTCTATCCATTCAGAGCGCATACTGCCTGTTGCTATTTTCTGAAGCATATTCATTGAGTCTGAGACAATTACTGCTTGTGTGGCGGTTTGCTCGGATACCCTATCTATCTGTCTGTCTGTTTCTGTGTGTTTGTATGTGTATATGTGTGTATGTTTGTATGTATGTATGCATACATACATGTATGTGTGCATGCATGCATGTATGTGTGTGTGTGCATGCATGCGTGCGCACATGCATGCCTGCATGCATGCGTGCGTGCATGCACGCGTGCATGTGTGTGTGTGTCTTCTTCTCAAAGCCTATGCTGTATCATGTTGGTAGACATGTCTATCCACTACCTTCTGTCTCCTGTACTTTCAGTCAGTTCTGACACAGATTATCCTCCATGCCATGATGTCAAACTATCCAGCATCTTCTCTGTCCCCCTCTGTTTCTTTTCCCCTCCAACTTTCCCAGTGTCACGATGTACTCCAGTTTTTTCCCTCCTCATGACATGATCACAGAATATATTTGTCTCTTTTTTATGTGAGCAATCAGTTCTCTTTGTTTTGTGTATATTTTTATATATATACACACACACACACAACACACACACATCCGCGCGGGCATGTGCATGCACGCATCACGCACGCAAGGGGAAATCAATAAGTAGGTCACAAATGGTGATGACATGGCAGGAAAATGTTGTTGGTTTGGTGGTTTCTAAAGGTGTCATTAGGTGACAGCAAACATCGAACTTTATGTTTCCGTTCATTAGGTAGCGCTTGGTGTTGCATGTGCATTTTCAACACAGAAAGAAAATGGCACCTCTACTAATGGAATGTACCCTCAAAGAACAACATGCTTTTGTGCATTTATTAATTGTGGGGAGGAGGAGGGTATGGCAAAAGGGCTGCCTGCAAAGGACATTCAGAAGGAATGTTTCATGTTTATGCTGACATCCCGTAAAGTGGTGCATAGATGGGAAAAAGAATTTTCTAAAGGACGCTCTTAAAATGTTTATGAAATCCGATCTTGTCGTTCTGTTGAGATTGCAACAGAAGCATCTGTGCAGCGGGTTGAGAAGAGGATTAGAGGTGACAGGCTTTTAACCAATTTTTAAAAAAAGGCTGGGGACATTTCATGAATGATGCAGAAGTTGAATGTGAAGTGAAAATGTGGTTTAGAAAACAGAGCACACAGTTCTCTGCAGCAGGCTTGGGAGGACTGATAAAATGATGGGACACATGCATCAGTGTTGGTGGAAATTATTTAGGAACAAAATAGACAGTTTATGTGTGTGTGTGTGTGTGTGTGTGTGTGTAAAAATAAACAGTTTTCAAGTTGTTATCATCTTTAGTTTGTTTTAAACAACCATTTGTGACTTACTTATTGATGTCCCCTCTTATATATATATATATATATACACAGACACACATATGTATTTGTATATATATATATATATATATATATATATATATATATATATATATATATATATATATATATATATATATATATATATATATATATATATATACACACACACACATATGAACATATGAGTGTATAACACACACATACATGTAATTAAAATAAATTGCATAAATAAACCATTTAATTGACATGTAGGAAATGGATAAAGAAGAGAAAGCATACCTGATGCTGAGAGTGGACAGACTGAGAATCGATTCAGCACTCACAGTTCATGGTTATGCAGCCTATGCTACTCTTGGAGGAATACAGCTGGTTGACAAGATACATGTTGGTAAGTTGGAATCACTCAACAGCCAAGATGAGTCCAGATGTTTTTAAAAGAGAGTAAAACCTAAAGACAGCTTATCACAAACAATACAACACAGGCAGTAATACTTTCTTTGGCCATATTAATAGAAAAAGGAAATATGTTGTGACAACTGGAAAGATCGGTAAAAAGAGAGGAAGATGAAGACAGTCAGGCAAGAATATTGACATACTTTTATTATAGTATAGAAAGGTCTCAGCACTCAAAATTAATACATGTCAGATATCACAAGAAATTAGGAGGTGTAATTACCCATGTCAGGTGATCACTTGGTGATGACAAAAGACTGTCAAGAATATGTTGGTGGTGACTTCCTCTGTCTCTCTTTCTACACATCTTTCCAGGCTTTACATCAGTGGTAGGATTCCTTGTGTGGGTTCTGGGGCCCCCTTGTTGGGAATATAGGAATAGACCCACTGCCTGCCCAAAAGCATGTCATAATAGTCAGCTTATTGGGAGCTTCCTTTGAAGTCAGAGTCCATCTGCCTGAGAAAGAAGCAAGGAACCAACAATCTGCATGCAGATGTCATACATGTGAAACAGATGTGCATGCAACAATCAGTTTCTGGAACAGGACTAGAAGTGGACAAACAACAAGAAATTTCAACCAGAGTTTACAGAAGAAAAGAAGAAGTTGTGTGATAAAATGAATTTCCAGTTTAATTGTTCTTTGCTAATACCTTTGTTATTCCTGATGTTCTGTTTGTCCTAGATTTATAGTAAAAGATCATTTCCCATACCGTATATTGTATGGAATAATTAGCACTCACTGGGTAATATAGTCAGCATCATGCTGGCCATCTTTACTTCCCAGGACTTTACCTGTTAACTGTTTAAAGCTGGGTTGACCTGGGAGCAATGGTAATTTGTTTCTTCTAAATCTGGCTCTGACAGGACTTGAACCCATGACTTTTGGATCTGCAGGCGAGTATCTAGCTGCAGCACAAAGGTGGCTGCTTGTTCTAGATTTAATGCTATATTATTATATTCTAATGTACATACTTTACTATGGAGATGTAGAGTAGATCCAACTATATTGTTTATTATGATGATTTTGATGTTATTATTTAAGGGCATGCTGGAGAATATATGGAAGTCCTGAGCACTGACACTGTGAACAACAACAATCTGGTATCTGTGATGTACAGAAAGGTACTATTTTATATTATGGGTGTTTGTAAATGTATCCTTGTCTTTGACTTCTGTAGCTTAGTGGTTCTTAACGCATTTTCACAGTCTTGACATACCAGGGTTCAAAGTCAGCATTTTGTTACCAGACTGCTTTGCATTGCTTTGACAATGGTATGATCATAATAGCATTCAGAAAGCAATAACAGATTACTGAATCAAAACTATATTTCTCAGTTTTGAATTTGAACAAAAAAGAAATAAACAATTAATTGCACAATTTCTTGCCTGTAAAATGCCTGGCAGGGAATTGTGTAAATTATTATTAGTTGTTCACACTCCTGAATGTAAAATGTCCTATTAAAACCACACAATATCCAATGAAAGCTGTGGATTTTTTCTGTGATATCCTGAGAAGGATTTACAACTAACTTTCTGTTTTGTTTTAAATTTTAAATTTTTTTTTATTTAATATACACAACATATATTATTTTTTTTAATACTATATTGATGATATATTATTTGGTTTT